>JAZGTJ010002880.1:0-30020 GCA_036877575.1 Botia almorhae | reverse complement strand
TCACTAGCATCTTAGTTTCATGAATTCAGATGTCATCTGTAGCAGGAATTGTTTTGTATTAACTTTTGTGTGGAGATTGTTTTAAGCTGTTTTTTTACACTTTATTTTCTTTTTCCTAACATGTTATGTATGAATTGTGTTTTGGTCGGTTAAAAGGCGATACGTCTTTGATACTCTAAAGTATGAGCTTTATTTTCCATCCAAAATTGTTTTTTTTATTACAGTCGTTTGTCTCCATTGTCAGTAGCTAGGACAGTTTAGCTAGCTAGCTTATGCTGAAGTTTGATCAGATCAAGTTTAACATCAAATGATCAAACATAGTCATAAGTAACTAATAATACCGGATCAAGTCTTGTACTTCTTCATAAAGTATCACTAATAAACACATTAAATGTGTGCAGGCATTTGATCAAGAAACGTTTTTGAAAATGTTTAATTTAAGAGTAAAAATAAAAGGTTTTAGCTTAGCTTCTGAATTGGCTAAGGTAAGTAACAGTTGCAGCCCACAGCACATCTGGGTAAATACTGCCCTCTAGTGTTGACACGTCGAATTGATATATTCTTGAATATTTCTCTTTTCCGCTGTCTGTTTCTCTGCAGGTGATATTAAACAGATTTTAGAGACTGAGCTGCAGGTGCCCGTGTCTAAAATGCAGTTAAAAGGCTGGAAAACTGGAGATGTGTCAGACAGTGTAAGTTTGACAATGGACAAATTATTGCACTGTGGTGCTGCTAAAGACATCAATACAGATCAATAGAATTTTAATGTTCAATTAAAAAACATCTTGTATGAAGTACTTTTATTCAGTTGTACATTCATTTATTTTCATTAAATTAATCTGTAGTTTCTGATATATTCAAGTCCTTTGAAATTAAAAAATTTATAATCCAAATAAAATAAAACTTCATTTAAAGTAAAGCTTTATTTATCTTTAGTGTCTCTCTCTCTCTCTCTCTCTCTCTCTCTCTCTCTCTCTTTCAGACGGCTCTTAGGAGTTTGCACTTGCCCAAGAACAACAGCCTGTATGTGCTCACTCCTGATATTGCTCCATCAGCCAGCACCAGTCAGAGCAGGTATGTCTATGTGTGTCCGTCAGTAAAGCATCTTTAGGACGAATTAGTTTGTTTGGCGGCCATCTTGGTAACGCCCCTGGCAGCTATTTCCTGTCTGTAGACTAGCTGTGCAAGTACATATCCTATATGCTTAAATGGAGGAAGACCGAAAACTCCAAATGTAATTATCAAGATTACTTTTATAAAAAAAAAAATATATATATATATATTAAAAATTATATATTAAACCAGCAATATATTTAGCTTTACATGCACACAGCTGCCATGTTGACCATTCTTATATTTACCTATAAGCCTTCTCATTTTTTACCCGATTCTTCAAAATCCTGTTCATGACGTCACGAGTGAAGTACCGTGACGTCATATCAGCAAGGTTCAGGCTAATAGTTTTGCTCGCCGCCAGGTGGCGCTGCACGCCCACGTTTTCTTACAATGTCCTCAGCCACCACTGCTTCAGCCTCTTCAATGATTTTCTCATTGTATATTCGACATCATTGCCACATTTCAGCATTTATTGCTAGATTACGCATAAAAATGACTACGTATCCACATCCAGTGACGCAGATGCGCCAGTTTCGACGTGTAAAGCAGAAAACGGCGCGTCGTCACTTATCAGTCAGTCGTGCGTCATTTGCGAGAGATTTTGTTTTTAAGATTTTGAAGTTAAAAATGAAATTAAGTTGAATGGGAAAGAGGCGCGTGTGTAATATGCGCGTTCATGTGTTTGCGGGTGTAATTATGTGTTGATTAGCGCTGCTGTGGGTCCCGGCGGGAGGTGCTGGCGTATAAACTGGCATCTCTTGTCAGCTTGTGTGGACGCTGTACTCCAGAGTGCGAAAACATTGGGAGAAAAGCACTTAATGGTCTGTAAACTAACATCCTGATAACAGAGTCTTCCAAAACAAGGCAACACGTCATTTTTTAACTTTTTTTGAAACTGCTGTTATTTGGCACCTTGTCAGACGCTCGTATTTCATTCGCTCCGGATGCATTTTAGTTGCAGCGTAAAAGTCAGATTTTGTATGCGTGTCATTTTTTTTCTTTTATTTTTGGGGATCGCAACAAAATTTAAAATGCAACACGATTTTTTTACGTTTTTACTGTTATAGCGGGGCGTGCCTGAATCTGGCTATTTGTTGCTTGATGAGGGCGCATCGTTTTCTAGCGATTTAAATATACGACTGTCGTCCATTTATTTGACATAATTTAATGGTAGCAATTAACTGCTTTCAGAGCCGATTTTAGCCTCAGATTTTAGATGTTTTAATTAATCACAGATTAAAGACAGCGAATACAGAAAGATGACAACTGCAGGTCATACTTTCTCTGTAAGGGTCTAGAATTAATAAAATGAGTTCATGATACAGGTAAAAACAAAAAGGGAGGTTTATTTTTTGCACCCCCACAAACATTTGGGGCGTTTATTTTTACGTTTAGCAGAGGTATTACCTTTAACCCTGGTTATTTGTGACCCCAACTGTGTACAGTGTTATTGATTAGGCGTTCAAAAGGTCCAACCAAACCAGACATATGACCGCCAACGTGACAGCTGTCCTGGTCTCTTTTTTTTTTCAAGCAGGTGACGTGCCGCACAGACCTGCCACCTTTCTGTCTAAATGGCACAATATCTAATATTCAGCACCTTCTGGAGCTTGTCACTGGTGGCGAGCTGTAATTATCTCCCGGAAGCTATTTTAAAGGAGTGATTTTAAAACAGGGGAGAGAAAGAGAGGGCCAGTGTTAGTTAGGTGTGACCCCACAGTTGCCCGTGACGGTTCTCTCCTGCTGCAGTGAGAGCAGAGCTTCCAGTAGGGTGAGCAGACAAGCTGTTAGCTGCCTTTATAAATAACAGAAAGAGAGAGAGAGAGAGAGAGAGAGAGAGAGAGATGTTCTTCTGCAGGTCTTGCTCTTGCTATGCTGGTGTTGTTATGAGAGCTCTTTTCTCATCTGCTCAGGCATCTTTACTTACACATTTTAAACCTGGGTTGAGTACAGTTAGACTGTTACTGTTCCTGGGTGGTTTAGCAAATTAATAGAAGGACATTTGTGTGTGAAATAAGAGAGTCATTCCTGCTATGCGGTACATTTTCACGTCCGCATGAAATGTCTTAAAATATGAAGCAAATATGTGTCCATTTCTTTAGCTAGTTTTTTTCAGCACCGTTTTACAATTAAAGCTGCAATTCGCAACTTTTTTTGTTTAAAATAAACAAAAAACTGTTAGTGAGCAAGTACATAGCAGATCAGTGTTCAATATGATCTCCTTACTTTACCCCGATTCACAACGTTTAGTTTATAATAATGATTTGCAGTTTGAGCTGTCAGATACAGTTTCCTGGGAAATGTCAGATTGGCTTCTTTTGACCTCAACATACCTAATAAAAGTTATGTAAAGTAACCTGCAATTTAATGTTTCAAACAGAGATGGCGGTAGAGAGGCAAAAATTATGGATCGCAGCAGTAAGTAAATAAGGGGGAGTTTCAAATAATTAATTTTTGTTTTAATTGTAACAATAAAATATAAAAGGGTACCATAATTTGACCACAGCTAATTATTATTTATATTATTTTTAATTAATATAACAGTTATATAATACTGTACAGTATTGTTTTTGCATAAGAATTTCAAAGTAATCATATATAAAACCAATTGCCCTGGATCTAAATTTTGACTGAGTAATTAAAATTCTTAGTTGAATTACAATTTTATTCACCAGGTTAGACTAGTGAGCTATTATTTGCTGTTATTTGCTGTGTTGACTGTTAATGTAATTCATTGATATTGTTTTTTAAATGCAGTCTGCCTTTTCTGGCTATGCATTATAGTAATTTTACCACACTTTGTGCTTTAACTGTTGTACAGTCGCTGTAAGTAACTGCTGTCTTTAGCTGTTGTGTTTGTCTCAGGTGCTTGTGTGTCATAAGATGTGTGTGAATTATTTTGCAGGTTTTAAGAACTGAGAGATTCTTTGTTAGCTTGTTAGTTTAAATTTAAGTTTTGGCTCTCCTCTTGGACCGGACGCGGGCGGCGAACAATGGCACAATATTCAACAAATAAAAGCCACTGTAGGCAATTACCGCAAAGCATACCTCAGCACACCATATCCAAACATATTAATCAAACCCGTCCCTGCACCGCGCAGCCCGCCTCATTTTCTTCCCTCTGTTTTGAATGCAAATACGGCACAGGCTTTGGAGCTTTCAAGACAGACTCCCCATCCAAGGTAGTTACAGAAAGCCAGTGATGAGCCAAGCTCATCTCTCTCTCTCTGTCTCTCTCTGTCTCTCTCTCTCATGGAGGTATCCAAATCTCTAATCTCCAGCATAAATAATGGAACTTTATGAATAATTTAAAACGAATCATCTATTTCTGTTGCTTCCAGGAGATGTGTGTGTTTAAGGTTATTTTAATTTGAACTTCTGCTATTTCAAATACAAATGAGCAAATGAGTCAGTGCGCATTTGGTATTTATCTCATTTTACTGCATCTGATCTCTTGTGAGACTTGGGGGGACCGAGAAATCTGCTGGTTTTGGCAGAAAGGAAAAACTGTTTAAACTTACAGCAATTAGTACTCAGACTTGTCAAACCAAAACAGGCGGAGCTAAAAAAACAAACATTTCGAATAAGCAGCAGATAAGAAAATAAAACGATAGGGGAAAGAAATGGGGCAAAGCGCATGTTTTTTAGCAGTGGTCCAGGTCACCCCTTTGCGGTCTGAGTTTAAGAGTTGTTGCCTGGGTTTGTAAAGAACGAGACGGGAGGACTTTAAATAAAGTCTCACTTCGCGAGGTTGAGCGACGGCAGACTTACGATGGAATGAAACCAATCTGCTGTTGATTTACACAGTGGTTTATTTTTTGTCTATAGCAGCTAGTGACGTTGTGCTTCCGGTGCCCCCGGTGGTGTGGAGAAGCATTTCGGGTGAGTTTAGGGGGGTCAGCTCCAGGTGCTGCTGGGACCACAGAGGGCTGAACCTGGTTAAGCTCCTACAGATGAACCTTATGCTCTAGATTAGCAGCGAGAGGAAATGTCTTATGAGAGAAAAGTTTTACTTTCCAGCTTGGTTCATAGTTCTGCGATGCTAAGCTTTTGATTACAGTTTTGTCTGGTTTCTTTAGACACTAAATGCTTCGTCATAAACATGTGAGCTGCCATATTTCCCATGCAGTGTGTTAATTAATTAATATTTTTGATGTGCTTTAAATTTGACAATTAGCAAAACATTAGAAAAATGTTTCACTTCGAACTGAGTGTTGCCACTGATTTCTTGATTCGGTTTCAATTCTAACCCGAGTCGACATTAAACATTTACATTTCGTTACAATGTAAATTATAAAGGATTTGAAAAAATCGGTGAACTAACGCTGTGAATGGTACTGGCTGAATTGTTCAATTTTATTTAGCAAATGTAATCACTGTTTTCTGACAGTCTTGACCCCTAGAGAATTAACCCATCGTCCCTTTGTAGCCCAATATTCATGACCGTCTTAGCTCTGTTTTTCCACTTGCCTCAGCATCACATATGCATCATCCTCTCCTCGTCCACCGTTTCAATCTGCGTCGCTAGCTACAACAAACATTACATTTACATATTTATTTCGCAGTTTTAGTCAATGTAAATAAGCTGCCATTACAGTAAATTTGGTCCTCTGTTAACATAAGCTTGTCCAAAGCTCCTCAGATTAAGGCTCCGGTTGCATAATTAATGTGTGTGTTACATATTAATTCCCGACTCTTCTCTTCCTGGCTGCATTCATTCGAACCCTGATTAGCCGGCGGGCTCGTCTCTAAGCTGTTGATTCATATTCACGCACACAGATGAAGCGTTTGCTCAAAGAGCTACTTAACCCCCATCGTTTGCCATCCGACGCGGCCTCCTCTACTCTAAACCCACAGCATGCCTCTTAAAAAATCTCGAACCCTAGCTCTGAGGTCAGTGCTTTCAGGCTGATGGTGGAACGCTTGGGCACCGCAAGCCCTCTTGTCCTATTGTGTGACTTTATGACTCTTGGCCCCAATCAATAAGAGCTCCTGTACCTCCAGATGGCCCTGATGTGGAGGTGTACGGGGCCATGCTGGGGCCCTTGGCTCTGCTTGACTCCTGCTGGTTGTGAAGGTGAATGCAGCCAGGGCTGGGCAGAGCAGTGGGGTGGCACAGGCTTGTCTGAGCCCAGAGGCTCTTGGGAGAAGGAGACGAGCCCCAACTTGTCCACGAGTGAACTCTAATGCCTTTTCTCTTTTTCTCCCTCATCCTTCCCGTCGTTTAGCAGCGGCCAGCAAGGGTCGACAAATCAGAACTACCTGCTTGTCATTACCCACCGCGAAGCACAGAGAGATTACAGCCTCAACTTCCCTGCCAGCAAAACCATCCAGGAGGTGAGATCACCACATACCTGTCTGTCACCTCGCCCCTCTGTCTGTCTGTCTACACCTGCTGTCTGTCTGCCTGTCCCTCTGCTGAGCTCCTCAGCATTTCTGCACGAGTCTGTTCGTTCTTTTATAGGTGAGGCGTCAATTTAATTACTACATGCTAAAATAATAGTCTTCATTTTGCTGGTAGGGACAGTGGGTACCAATAGTAGCCAATGGTGGTAGGTACCAGTCATTAGGCCCCTTTCGTTGAGTCAAAACTAATTATAGCTCAGCTGAAGTTCTCTTCCAGAACATTCACCGACTATGTGAGTCTCTCAAAATGTGTTAAATAACAGTGCCCGTTTTGGCATAATCTGAGTGAAGTGAAAAATCTTCAGCTCTCGAAGGGTTAGGTGCTTTGAGAACATTCGATTTCATAACAGGTGGATGAAGATGCTGGAGGAGTCACATCCAGAGGCTGTAGAGCAAATCATTATTTATTCATATTTATTAATATGAGTGAATGTTGGGTTGTAAATGTTTACGTGGTATTTTATATTGACATCACATCAGCGTTATCAAGACGACATTGCAGTCGTTTGATCTGATCTGATATTTAATAAAAAATATCCTATTCCTTGTTATGCCGGGTCCACATAGAAACCTCTTATTTCTGTCACCCCAGATCCTCTCTCAGATCTCCGCACTGCCACAAAGATGCTTTAAACGTATTTTCTCTCCTGTAGGGTAATTTCTTGAAGCTGGAGGTCACCTAAAAATGACAATTCTGTGATTGTTTACTCCTCTTCCTGGTCCAAAAATATGAGTTTCTTATGTGGAACACAAAAGGTGATGTTAAAAGGAGGTCCTCTGTCCCTTAAAAGGAGGAGCATTATGCAAATGATGCAAAATGTCTCTTATTGTGTTCCTCAGAAGAAATTAAATCTATGTAGAACTTTGAGAATGGTGGAATTGTTGGGAAAATTAACCCTCTAACAAAGAGACAATCTTTTGACGTTAAAATGACACAGCATTTTGAATCATCCATCATTGGTGTTCAATTTAGGCTAATGCTGCTTCTGCTCTGGTCTCAGGCTGTTGATCTTGCTGTTCTCCGCAATGTTTGCTACCGCCAGCGCTCCGTACAGAGCAGCACAAACCCCCTGTGGCTCATCAGCTCTTTGCCTCTCCCATCAGACCTGTGCGACGGCGTTCCTTTCATCCCTCTCTTTTTAACTGCGCCGTGTTGTATTTAAGGTCGGTTTGTGTGGGACACAAAACCCAAACGCTTCATTCTGTACACACACGACCCCTCCCCGACTCCCTCGCATTCTCCTCGGCCTGCCCCAGTAACCTACACACGGCTTTCTGGAAATGGCTCCATTAATTATTCACAGCAGGTAGCGCGCTCCACGTCAAGTGTAACAAGCTCCCCGTGGACTGACAGCGCCACTCAAACCCCTCCCTCAGAGTCGGGGGGGGCGTGTTGGGACTGCGCAGAGGCGTTCAGAAGAAACAGACATTTGCGATTGTTCTTTTTTTTTAGTTTTGTTTTGTTTTCAGTCGTAAATAATTTCCGAGTAACTTTAAAATGTGAAGCAACTCCTGTAGGCCAACATCCGATGAAGTGTCGAAAGTTTCATCAAGTTCATCGTTGATTAAATATAATTGACTTGTCTCAGATTTATTTATATGTAATTTATTTGTATAGCTTTTGATATTCAACTGTTATTATTATTATTATTAATAGGTGTAGTATTTTTATATTGTGCAAGGTAAAATAAGAAATTTGAGGTTTATTTCATATATTAAAATAGATCTGCAACAAATCCCCTTTTTTATATTTTTTTGTGAGGGCCTTCTTTTCTCCTCATCAATGTCCACGCAATCCCAGAATCCCCTTCTGCAAACTGCCGCCTTGATGCCGCTGGTCACCATTACAGTAATCAGACTACTTGACAGGTTTGTAATGGTGCTAATTGAAGAGATTAAAGTGAGACGGGTGAGTGCTCTCTTTCCCTCAGCAGATGGTTTTGATGAGCACCTACTGTGAACCTTAAGTGTTTCTGTCGGGATTACAACAACTGGAGAGTTCGGGCCCGCGGGGAAGAGAAAAGAAGAGCAGGAAACGAAGCTGTCGGCTTGGTAGGGGAGCGAGTTGCTGGACAAAGCTGAATCAAACAAGGCGCTGTGGGCCGACTGGACTGATCCTCAGGCGTTCTGGATCTTTCTTTCTGACGAGCGAGCGAGTTGGAGAAAGAGAAAATTTGTTGTCTTATCAAATACAAATTGTGTGTGATTCAAACGAAGCTCTTTTTTCCGCGCCATTCGTTGCGCGTTGGCTCCCGGAGTTAATTTAGTTAGCTGGAGAGTTCATTAGTTACTTTGGCTCTGGAGAGCGGAGCTTATCTCCTTCAGGATGGGAACATTTTCTACCACAAACGAAATCAAAAGTGTCCGAGCCGTCGCTTTTGTGTCGGCAATGCCAGAAAATAAACACATGAACTGAAAGAAAAGCTCAGCGGGGATCCACGACGTTTCTTCCCAAATGTCTCGTTGAGAAAAAGTTACTGCAGAGTGAGAAGTTTTTGTTTTACAGTTGTGGCCTCCAGACCGAAACCCAGTGTGAAAATGCAACAAAAAAGCAACAGAGAGCTCTCCCAATCTCGCCTCTTTCTTTCTCCCCCATTCACCCCCTCACAGCCACATATGGAGAGAACTCCTCTCCAGCCTTTTTTCCCTGCATGTCTTTTGTCTTTGCTGAAGACCAGCCGATGCTTTTCTTCTTGTGCATATCAATAGAGGCAGCCTAAGAGAGAGAGAGCGAGCGAGTCCCTCAGTGCTGTCTTGTTGTTTGTCTTTGCCAAAGGCTCTCGCTTTGCCTCGAGGCTCCCAGGGAACGCACCCTTCCGCTATTCGGCCCCGGGCCCCGCTCTCCTCCTCTGATTGGCATTCCCAAACCCGAGTGCGGGGCCACGCTTAAGCCTCAGAGCAAATGTTTGTCAGGAAAGTGGCGGGGAGAATAGGGCCGTCCGATAGGGCTCTGCCGTCCGTGACCAGACGAACCGTCCCAGGGATTTTTTTGCGGCCCCACAGCGTTCCTCTCCGCAGCTGGAGAGATGAACGGAGAGGAAGAAAAGAAGGATGGAGAGTAAAAGAGTGTGAATAAAAGGCATCTGGTGCTGAAGAGCTTGTGACTGTTTAACAGCAAACCTTTTCTTCTCTTTGATTTCCCTCCAGCCAGGGATTACCAGTGCTTGGCATTAAGAAAGATTGGATCATTAATGCGTGTGCGTGCGCGCGCGCGTGTTTGTCTGGGAGAGCGGGCTTGTTTATTGCAGACAACAATTTCATTTGCGAGGTTTTACATTTTCAGCGCGTAGGCCCGTCAAGATTTTCTTTTTATTTGTAGATATTAATTTTAAGATTCTCCGCCGAAGCCAAAAACTGTTTACTCTTCGGCTCGCTGGGTAATTTATATAATTTGTCTTGAATTTGTCTGCGAAGCAGTTACACTCCTCGCCTTGTCGTTTTCGTGAACATCCATCAGAAGCAACAAGCGGTTGTTTAGATTAATCCATAAATTGAAGTCTGCAGTTCAGATTTTCTCAGTATGGGGGCAGCATTACCCAGAATCCTATCTGCCTGTCTTATGACATTTGTCTTTGTGAAACATTATTTGTGACATCTCTGTATTTTGCACAGTTCATATACTAAGCAGGAAGTTTTCTTGACACCGTGAAAATACTGTTCGGCGCGCGATGTGTAATGTTTGTCTGATTTTCTCCAGTGTGTTCCTGACGAATCGTCATATACGAGCGTAAACCTCTCCGAATGAAAGGCGCTTTTGCACGCGGTGCGCAAGAATGTAATCCCTGCAGCTGAAATGTCTTTATCCGTGAGATTTTCCAGCATTTTCTGATATAATGTCAACGTTTTCTGTATTGTTTTGTTTTTCTTTTCCCTCGCAGTGGAAGTCTGTTCCCTGATGCTAAAGACTCTATTGTGACATTTAAAATGAAATGTCAGCGGAACACAATTTAATAGGACTCTGTCTTTTCCTTGGTTGTTTAATCAAACCTCATTGTTCCTTATGGGCAGCAGTTTGGGCAAGACAGAACAAATGTCAGCCGCTCGGAACATCTCGGAACTCTCTTTACTTTCCCTCAGAAATCAGTCGTAAATAAACTTGTTATTCGATGGATTTGTTTGTTTATCCTTTCTGTGTATATTTTTTTCTCATTTAGTTGGGTAATGTTGGCTTTAATTTGCGGACCCCTGACTGCTTAGAGGAGGAATTGGTAGCTCATGAATTGTTAATGACGCTGGTGTTTGTGAATATTGCAGCAGTGCTGGGCTTTCTCTCCGTATGTCAATTATAATTCGCAGTAGTTGCGGAAAGCGCTCTCTGCCCCCTCATTCAACCCCGTCACCTCCACCCCGTAACACAAGCTCAAATCTTTCCCTTTCGGCTTTGTTTCGTGACTAGAAGTTTCAGTCGATGTTTTTAAATTAGCGTTACCCAAAACTGTTCTCTCCACGCCACTTAAATCTGTTCTGAAATCAAATAATTTGGAGAATGGCTTTGGTTTTATTTGCAATTTTATTGATCTTATTCGCTAAAAATGTTCAACCGTCGCCCTCCAATAAACCTAAATCTGTCAGATAACGGTGAGTAGCTTCTGCAGATGTTTGTCATGATGGGCTGAAGTCTGGTAGAAGTAAAGGGTCTTACAGGTATATTGACAGTAGGGCAGCGCTCATATTAAAGACCCAATGAAGTTAACCGCTGAAATATCAAAGTCCTACAAAGGGCCGGTTTGTTATAGCAGCTAAATGCTTCTGCAGAGCCCTCCGTGATGCCGTTACTTTCTACTTTCTCCTGGGCTACGATGCCATTTGACCCTAAACGGTTCATTACAGCCAGGAGCTGGTGTTTACGGCTGCCTGCCGGTCAGACCTGGGCAGCCAAATCCCTGTAGCCCTCTGGTCAAACACAGATATTACACTCTGTAATAACACTGGCCAACCCAGCTGACCCTTGCTCGCTTCAATAAGAAAAGCGCACGGCACAGTGTGTGGGCTTGTGGATGTTTGAAATGTGTGTGTGTGTGTGTGTGTGTGTGTGTGTGTGTCTGTGTGTGTGTCGTTTCTGACTTCAGACGAACTAATGTGACGTTGTCAATATCTGAATTTGTTTCCCTTTATTAGGTTCGCGACCGACCGAGATGGTTGGAAACCGACTTTGGCCGCAGATCTGTACATATATATCTAAAAATAATAGTTCTCCATCATTTTTAACACTCTCATGTCGCATGAAATGCCTTTATAAGAAGCCTCCTATATACATCTGCACCAGAAACCACAACTATCGGTGAAAAAAAACACACATTGGTGAATCAATCTTTGTCAACAGAATGAATATGGTTGCATCTGCTAATGAATTCTCAAACGTATCTCTTTCAGCCCTGCTTCATGTCTTTTGTTTTCAGAAGCATCTTGCGTCCATCGCTTCTGCCTCCGTGGGCACGAGTCCTCGGTCTGGCAGAGACACATGTCCACTCCGCGGGCTGAGCGATGGGATTTGGCCGTGCGCTGGGAGGGCTTTCTTCCACAATGGCTAGTTTTCTCAGCCTCTGTATCTAGCGCCGCGGGGTAACGCATTCTCCGGGGATAATGCGCTTGAATCTGTGGTCCATCTCGCTCTGGGCGACGCCCGCTTTGATCACCCCCGTCCTCCGCACATCAGCCTGGCGTTGGGTTTTAAACCAACAGTGGCGTAGGAGCGGGGGCCAACGTCAACTGTTTAAATGCGTGCCATGTTATCAAATGCGGTTACATGGGAGTGCATGGCGGAAGAGAAATACTGTCCATTTTTAGAGTGAAGGGCTGTTGATGTTGGGCATTAGGACAGGCATCTGTGGAATTTTGGAACTTTTTTTTCCACCATCTGCTTTTTTGAAGGCAATCAAATCTTGGCAGTAGTGGCAAGAACACTGTGTGTTCTGCAAGCATCAAATAAAACTGATGATGGCTAAGAAGTAGCTGTTTAAAAACGAACGTTTAAGGGTTTATGGGTCACTGTCATATGTGCTCATTGTAAAGATCGTCTTTTTGTCTGTTTTGTCTCGCTCAGGTGAAGAGGAACGTTTCGGACCTGACCAACATCTCTGTGCGGCATCAGCAGTGGGATGGCTGGCCGGCCTCCGCCTCAGACGATTCGGTACGCCATTTTGTTATTTCTCTCCAGCATTTAATGATGGTTTATTTGTCTATTGAAAACCCTGTTTCAGTTTAACTGGAATTTTTTTGCCTTGCACTGTCGTCTAATCAGATGAAGCACAATGATAGCTGTAACTTTTATATTATTATTTTATACGTAATTATTTATATTATGTGTCACAAACTCACGATTGTTTTGTTGTATTATTTTTTTGCAGTGTTGTACCTAGGTGGCAGTAAAATATCAATCGTCCAAAATCCCACTCCACATAACTATTAACATCATTGGCTGTAATGGTGTTGCATGGTGTAGTATGAACAGAAATGACTTGCTTGAGACCTTATTGTGCCAGTTAAGACACAATGTAAGAAACAGACTATGTAAAGTCTTTATTAGCCTCTGTACCGGGTAAAGCATGACAGCGACGTAAAAGTAAGATGTTGTTACTAATTAAGATGTCACAGAGCAGCTCACATCTCTTGTCCCCTCTGTGTGGACACTACAGCTCATGTAGTGGGGGGTCAGTGACCTTTCCCGCCCTGCTCTCTGCTTCAAGCCTTTCAGTCTGACTCAGTCAAAGTAATCAGAGAGGGCCTAACTCCAAGCCCTGCAGAACCCCACTCCCCCCACCACATCCCAGCTTAAACAGCCACAATAATCATTCGTAGACTAACCATGGGAAACTTCTCTTCACTTATCATAGGTCATTGTGTGGCTGATCGTTTGAGCATGAAAACTGCCCTTGTGTTTTAACTGTGAAAGGCTAGTGTGTTTTATTATTTGAATGCTTGGGATTGTTTTTCTCTGTCAGGTGTGTAATTGAGTGTGTAACGGTGGTTTCAAAGGGAGCGGCCTTTAACTGATGAGAAAACCTGTTTTTATTCTGCGTTGTTTGCTTCAGGTGTTGAATGTTTCTTGACACACCTCCCCTCCACCTCTGTCCGTGCATTGTGTTGACTTTTTAAACGAGTAAAATGTATCTTGGCCCTTTTATCTGTGTGAAGCTCTTAAGGTGGTTTTGAATGCCTTCGCTTAACGAAGGAAATAAAACGCGAAACCCTGTGACTGTTTAGTATTGTAGGCTTTCGTGAACAAAAGACTGCGCGTATTGTTCCAAGCTTCATGAGCAATGTTTCACCGACACTTTTAACAATGGCTGCATTGTTTATTCGCGGCGTTCACTTGTGAGTCTCATGTATCGCACCCGTTGCGTTTAGCTTTTATATTGTTAAAAGCCAAGGAGGTTGAAGAGATCGTTCCGTCCCTTAGCGAAAAGCACAACGGACACAAGGTCAGTGAATTACACCCTCTTACCACAAACTGCCCACTTGAGTTGGGCCACTTCAGGGCTGAAGTGTCCTCATCGAAGACCTCAACCCACAATCTTTTTTTTTAAGAAGTGCGCACTGCTCGTGAATGCTCTTTAGGACACATTAAACCTTTAATGCCAGAGCGCTGATTGGTTATGTGCGGTCGTGGCGCACTTGGCCGCGACCAGCTTTCAGCCTCACCTCGTCCCGGCTTACGTGGAGGGCGTATTATTAAAGCAGCGGTCTTAATAACAGCCCCTGGTCCTTATTGAAACGGCCAGCCGTGCATTAGACTCAAAGCTCCTGCATGCCAGCCAGTCCGTTTTAGCGCGTATCTCATTAACCTCCTCTCATCTCCCGGGATTTGTACCAATAAACATGACAGCCCAGGCTTAGAAATACATTTACCAGCAGTCTGAATCAATGCCTGCTCTGCTGTGCTTTCATTACCCTCAGCTCGCTCATATACAGCGAGCGTCTCCGCGCCCTGATTCACCTCATAAGGGAGAAAAATGGAAAAACTGATCAGTAGTCAGTTTACATTGCACCCGTTGAGCTTTTAAGCGTATTGGTTTTGAAGGAGCTAGCGAGCGGTTTGGTTATTTTTTGAACTGTTGAAGGTGATAAGAATAGATTTAACTTTTAGTATTCAGAAAATCTACTCCTTTTCGTGCAATTTTCCGTTTCTACTGCACTGTCAAAAAACCGGCGAGACTTCGCGAAGAAAACGCTATTTGACTTTGACCTATTTGTGTGGTGAAACTGTTTAACCAGTTAACATTTAAACAGTGCAGTCATTTTAACTGGCTTTATGATTAGCATTGTAAATTTGTCTCCAGAGAAAAGGGGATTACAGTGTATAGAACTGAAAAAACACAGCGATCTGTGTTCTGCCCGTGGGTCTCAGCGGTTATCTTGACAACCCTGTGCGATGTCTGTAAATTCAAACGAGGCTGTTTACCATAGTCATGTTTAGCCTTTGTTTGTATGAGCGGGTGTTGTCAGATTGCGTGTGGTGTGTTTGAGGGCTGACATAGGCTGTTTTATATGGCAGGCCACTGGAGGACTGGCTGTTTGCAGGCTGTGTTTGGCATTAACCGCCCAAACTTGGGTGCATTTTATTCCCTAACGTATGCGTTGCGCTTAACTGGCTGGGCTGTTATATTTAAATGGTTAATTTTTTGTTATATCCTTACCGTTATGTATCGAAGATTACAGAAGGTCAATTTGGTATCGACAAGCTGAGTAATTGCTAGGTTATCATTTATTGATTTATGGTTTTAGTTCATGTCTTATGTAAGCAATGCAAGCTGAAAAGGATAATCAATTGTATTGGTAATTGTAATAAATAATTGTGATTGTGTATTTTAGCGCATGTTTTCATTTGTTTGGTTGTTTTTTTTAGGCTCGTAATTGGTTCGTTTCTCATCTCTCACACTCACAAACGCTTCCAAACACACACACACACACACACACACACACACACACACACATACCATGAGCCAAAACTCTTCCGAGTTCTCTTCATATATTCCTGCCAACCTTGCCGTAAAGCACCTGTGGGAATGATTGACAACTTCAGGAACGTCCTTATTAGAGTCTTTTCCCTCTTAATTGCTGACATTTATCCAGTGTTTCTTGATGTTTGCTAATGTATTACTGCGGCAACTCTCTGAGGGTCTCCACGGCCCACCGCTGTTATGGGCTTTCAGCATCACAGACCTGCGGAGGCGGCTTATTGGGCCTGCTGGTTGCCGTAGCGACGAGGCTCAGCTCTAAGCCCGTACAGAGCCCCTGGTGAGATTGCTGTCTGCAGGTGAAGTTCCTCAGAGAAGGATGTACACACACCCTCATATTGCCAACCTTCAGTCTTCAGAACCGACGGCTTGCTCAGTCTGTTGGGCTCAAATCATGCTTTACATGTATAGATCAACACCCTGCTGTCTGAACCGCTGTTGTATTTAAAGCTGCAGTCCCGAGATTCTTTAGGGTAAAAAAATTAACAAATTGCGTCACCTTATCGAACAGTTTACTGCGCATTGCAGTTAGGAGGTTTTGAATGTCTATACGATCAATTAAATTTATTTAATTTGACCGAGATGTTAAAATAATACCAGTAGTATGTTACCAGCTAGATCTGTTTTGAGCACCTTTATTTTATGTATTATATATTGTACTATTGTTTCCTTTTTGGAACTGTGTTTCTTAAAAACACACGTTCGAAAACTAAATGTTTACAAAAAATTAAACTAGTAATTTAGAGAGTGTAGAGTCAGAACCTTTTGTTTGATGATAATGTTCTGACAGTTGGAGGCCGGGCGTAAACTAACGTCATAAACGTGTTGGCAGATTCATTACAGAATTACATCTTTATTATTACTGTAATAGTCATTTGCAGTTTGCTGCCGTGGACGTCCTGTAAATCGTTGCGGTTACAGATTACACGTTAAACAGGTAAAAGAAAGTAATTGCCTATTCACACTTTGTGTTTTCATGCAGGTCTTAGTTGTGGAAGGTTCACTGGACGCCTTAAACACAGTGTTTGACCCCAGATCTTAATCTAGACTGACACCTCTTCAAAGCCCCACCTGAAAAGGTCCAACAGGTGTTTAGGGTGGGGCTTCTTAATGTCTTTTCTTTCTTGCTCTCACACACTCTCTCTCTCTCTTTTCGCGCTCTGTAGCTCTCTTGTCCTCATCCTCTAAAGAAGCACAAGGGGAAGCTTGGGGCTCTCGGATGAGTCGAGCAGCTGTCAGCAGTAATTATCTCCTTCACAGTCCCATACACAGAAAACACCAACAAATAGCTGGAAGGGAAATATAAAGTTAGCGGGGAAACCGGGCTGGGTTGTGCTGGGTTGTGCTGGACAGAACGGAGCTCATTTGAGATGAGAGTAGAAATAGCATTTTTCTTTTGCTTGATGTTCAGTGCTCAAGGCTCTAATGCAAGTGTTAATGAAAGGGGTCCAAATAAAGAGGATTTTCTTTGTTTGAGAGTGGGGAAGGAGGAGCTGTAAGATTGGGGTGACCTCTCCCCTGTAGCCTGCGGCTCTGACTCACACACACACACACACACACACACACACACACACACACACACTCATTCCGTTAGATGATGATGTCAGAACGTGGAAGTCGTGTTCCTGTAGCTCAATCCGTAGAGCATTGCATTAGCAGCGCAAAGGGCATGGGTTCGATACCTGGAGAGCACACAAAGTCGCTTTGGATAAAAGCATCTGCCAAATGCATGTGTAAATGTTCGTTTTATTATTACCTGTGACAAGTGTTCTAATTCTGCCCCTTTTCACGACCAGTTACTGCTGTGTGGGAAGTTCGAATATCCTTGAGGAAGGAGTCTGAATTACTATGTAAATATAATATGACATTTACAATAGGATGTTCAGAAATCTGGTTCTGTACAGTTTAGAGGACAGATAAGTGATGCATGCTTTGTGAGGAGGTTGCTGTTGTTTTTGCATGTAAATACATACTAGTCAGAATCCGGTTGTGTTTTCTGCGTGTCATGCTGGGATGCACAGCACCACGGCTGTGAACAGAATGCAAAACACAATTGTGTTCGCAGGGAGTGTTTCTTTGTCCTCTGATACTCTGATTCTTCAAAGAACGGAACATATCTGCTCATTATAGCACCTGATAGTTCTGCATGTTTACTGGCTGTACAGGCCGCCTGGCTTTAATTAGTTCTTGTAAAAGAGAAACAATTTCTGCGATTCTTCTCTCTGTGTGGGCCATCACAAAGAAAGAGAGAGTGTGTTTGTTTGTGCGTTTTGGGGGAGTTAGCGCCCCGCTGAAGTACTTGACACTCTGAAATCCTCTCCGAGTTGCATTATGGGATATTACGGTGCTTAAACCAAAGCTTCTTTGCGCTTAATCTGCTGTTTGTGTTATTCAACACCTCTGCCAAGACCCGGACATATCTATGTGTCTTAAATCTGTTAAACTCCGAAATATTCTCTTGCCTCTCTTTGTTTATTTTAAATTATTATTATTATTGCAATATTATACAAGAGATCACAACGATGAAAACATTACACGGGTTACGTGCAGAATTCTAAAGAAATCTTTGCGTTTAATTTTTTAAATGTAAAACATGCATGCAAGTTTGACGTGTGTATGTATTCATAAGTTAATTTAGTTAATTAATTTGGTTACACAATACAATAAGCATGTAGTATTATATTTAATAAAGTTTAGGTTTGATCAGTTCCGCAGAATTTTGCAATTTTAGCATTTGAAAATTCTATAAACTGAAAGTTTGCGTACATATTAGTGAGTCACGCTGACATTTGTGACGTTATCCATTAGCGTAGCGTAGCGTTATCTGTTAGCTGTATTGACAGCATGTTTGTTTCCATATTGAAAAGGAAAATGTAAAAACACACAGTGAATGTAGTGTAAGTGATGCTATCAGTTGAGTCTGTGCTGTCGCTCCAGTGAGCTTGTGCGTGTGTGTGTTGTGCGTGTGTGTGTTGTGCGTGTGTGTGTGTGTTGTGCGTGTGTGTGTGTGTTGTGCGTGTGTGTTGTGCGTGTGTGTGTGCGTGTTGTGCGTGTGTGCGTGTTGTGCGTGTGTGCGTGTGTGCGTGTTGTGCGTGTGCGCGTGTGTGTGTGTGTGTCTGTAATGAGTCCCTGTAGTGTGGCGTGCTGCTGACATTTCCACTCTAGTCTGAGAGTTAATGAGGTACTCTGTCCTTCAGCACACACCGCATGTGATGCTCTTTATAGACGCAAGCAACCTCAACCTCCATCACCAGCCTGCTTAGATGCATATTGGTATGGGTGCAAACTTTACCCAGGACAGCTGTCCTAAATACACTGGGGCGCTGCTGAAAGTCATGCTTTATATGGGTTTTGTGTTTGTTTTATAAGAGTTTTGATCAGTATCACCTAAAATAATGAATTGTTGTAGATTGTCTTTGTAGATCGGTTGATTCAATGAAAAGTACAACCTTTTGGCTGCTCAATTTAAAAGTGTTTTCTTCAAGTTGTGCAAATTGTGTGTCACTCCTAGCAGAATACACATTAATGTGTGTGTGTGTGTGTGAGGACCCTGGACAGGGGTATATTTTTCCACTTACATAGAATCTCTCTCTGTTACCTCATCTTGCATCTCAAAGCACAGAAAGCAACATGAATCAATGCAGTTATTGGTGTCGAGCGTCTAATGATGTTGTGTGATTGGTGCAGATGACGCTGGCTGCGAGTGGAATCAGTTTCCCGTGTCACCACCTCAGTGTGTGTAGAAGATCTTCTTCAGCACTGGACCAGAAGGATGAGGTGAAACCACCACAAACGTCCTCAGAAAGATTTAAAGGGATAGTTCACTCAAAAACAAAAAACAAATCTTCCATCAGTTACCTCATAACTTTCTCTTTTGTGGAACACAAAAGAAGATATTTTGAGAAATGTCTTGGTGGTTTTGAGTCCATACAATGGAAGTCAATGGTCGCCACTGTTCAAAAAGTCATACAGGTTTGAAATGACATGAGGGTGAGTGAATGAATTTTTATTTCGGGGTGAACTGTCCCTTTAAATGAGGACCATTTTTTAAATCAATTATGAAATTATTCTTTTCATAATTCATACATGTAAGAATATTAGTTTTTTTAACATATTGAAAGCCAGCATGTAGTGGTTTTGGCCAGTTCTAATGTTTTGTGGGATTTATAATTAGAACCTTCAGCCAAACAGATAAATGTTTGCCATTTTTATATTTACTCAGGTTTTTCTGTTGGAATGTAAGTGCAGATTTTTTCTGAACTGAAAATGTTATATGCAGTGGGAAACAGTTATGATATTGGGTTGCCAGGCATTGCGTTTGTGGTTTGATAGCAACCATTTGCAATTATTGCATCTATTGCATTAACTGAAGCATGCATGTTAGGTTTGGTCCCAAATGCGCAATTAAAGTGGTAATAATAATTAGAATAATTATTGTTGTCGTTAAATATTAAAATCTCTGTAAAGCAATAAAATATTGATATATCTATAATGTAGCTATATAAAATATCTATAAATATCTACTTTATAATATATATAAAAAAATAATCCTTGATTGAAAAATTATGCACGACTGGATAGGGAATTAACATTAAGATTTATTGAGCGAAACGTAGGGAAACCGGTTTTAACTGAACCTTGCTTGGGGAAGAACCGATAAAAAGCATTTTGTGAGAAACTGACTGTGTGTGTTACAGAGCACAGACGTCCACATGGTCAGTGACAGCGAGGGCGACGATTTCGAGGACGCGCCCGAGTTTGGTGTAGATGAGTCCGAGATCTTTGGCATGGGAAGCTCCACCTGCCGGAAGACTCCCATGAGTAAGTGATGATGTCATACTGTGTGATGTCATAGACCGTAACCGTGACGAGAGTTTGTGATGGAGATGTTCTGATGCTCTTTCGTTCGCCTCCAGTGCCAGAGAACAGTGAGAACGAGGGCGACGCTTTACTGCACTTTACTGCTGAATTTTCTAGAAGGTGAGGTGAAGCTCCTTCACTGAAGGTCAGCAGTTCACTGTGTGTGCACGTTTGTTTCAGCGTTGCTTGTTTAAATTGAGATGCTTTTACGTTTGAAAGGTGCTACACTGATATTTGAAATTGACTGTTTCGTTCGTTTCGTTTGAATGTTTGTTTTGTAGATATGGCGACTGCCATCCCGTGTTCTACATCGGCACTTTGGAAGCCGCGTCTCAAGAGGCCTTTTACGGCAAAGCCAGAGATGTGAGTGTGAACGCTAAACTCCATGATCGATTCTGTAATCCAAACACCAATCTGTTCTTGTTTTAAGTAAAAGCAGAAAACCATCGAAAAATAAGACGCAACACACTATAAACCTATAGACGGACAGTGCATCGAATGTGCCAAATTTGTGGAGCATTGTGTTAGCAGCGCAAAGGTCATGGGTTCGAGGCCCAGGAAATGCACATACTGATCAAACACACACCTTGAACGCACTATCGGTCACTTCCGTCTGCCAAATGCATAAATGTGTGTTCAGATGAGCTCTGTTGTCTCTCCTCACCTCGGAACAGGTATATAAACACGACTAAACGTGTGATTGGCAGACACGCCCCCTCATCACGATAAATCCCCATCAAATTTCCGTTTCCCATTTGAACAGCTGAAGCTTTATTTAGAGCAGCTTTGTGCTGGTTTTCCCACTGTGTCCTCATAAGGAGGCTTGTATCAACTGACAGCTTGTGTGGATTACAGTCTTATTAGGCTGAGAGGATGCAGCAAGATGTTCAGGGGGTTTTGGAGCATGAGGAGCGGGCGGCCGTGGCTTCCCGCCTGCAGCCCAGCTGATCTCCTCCTCTCCTCAGCGCTGGCACAATATGGCCGCCTCTCTCCCCCGAGGAGACGGTTCAGCGTGTCAGCGAAAACAAACTAATGTAAGAAGAAGACGTGACCCGCTTTGTTCGTTTCTCGTAGGCAGTCACTGTTTTTCTTTACGGGTCGCACGTTGTCACTGTTTATCCACGCGCGGCGAATGTGTCGTGTTGTGGGAATGATTTGGGTGGAGGCAATGTGTTGTGCAAGTGACATTAAAAAGTACTGATTATTGCTCTGAAATGAGGACAGTTTGTGGAAGTTTATTAAAACGGGACAAGGGAATGGTTGTGACAGATCAGTGTTAAACACCATCTTCTTACCTTACCCGATTCACAACATGAAGTTTGTAATAATGATTTATCATTTGAGCTGTCGGGTTCGAATTCCTGGGAAATGGTCAACATACATGAAGGATGTAAACGATCATGCAGTCTTTGTTTCAATCTGAAAGATGAAAGTTACACATTGCGGATTTAAATATTTTTGATAGCATTTATTTGTAGTAGTAGTCAAAGGGGTGGGGGGGGCTTCGGGCGCTGTTGTTGTTGCGTCTTATTCTCCTAACACAGTTACTGCATCAGTCATTCACGCTGTAGTCTCTTCTGTCCACTCACCTGTCTTCTGGTTAAGTGTGGACCGTTTAGCCACGGCCACAAGCGTTTCGTGTGCGCGTGTGGGATGGATTCTTCTGAGGGCACTTGTCCCCCTCTCTCACAGGCCCGAGAGGCTAATCACCAAGTAAAACACTACAAATGATGAAGTGTTTCTGGAGTGGGAGATACCCCCAATCCGACCCTTAATGAAAATGCCAGAGGCCCTGGAGTTCAGCTCCGAGGATCAGCGGAAGACCCTTGAGTCAGGCCACCCATCAGCACACAGGCCTCATCACAAATCCCCTAACATCCAGCTAATCACGCTAACCCTCCTCTGCCGCCCGCACAAAGACGCCCATCAAAATTCATAGCTCCTCTATAGTGCCCTTCATGGCTTTTTCATGCATGAGGTTGTTGACGAGGCCTCAAAGTGATTTTGGGCTCTAGAAAAAAGAGATCTAGAGGAATAGTTTTTAGACACGTTAATGACTCGACGTTATTTATGCTGATATGCTATGAGAGCTAAGCTGCTACATTTAAGAGAAAAACATAACATTTAAATATAAAAAAACAATTCTGAACCGAGACATTGTTAGTCGTAGATTAGTTCTGTGAGGAAAATGGTTTTTAATTCATTCATTAAAATAAAATGTATTGTCAGTTATGAAGTTTACTTTCTAACGCTCAGTATTTATGGTTTTTACTCGTAGCCCAGTCAAAATGAATGTTTTTGTTACTGCAAAAAATTGAACGTTTTGTTTGAAGAGACCAAACCAGTATGACTTTGCTGTTTTTTTGTGCAGAAGAAAATGACGCTTTAAGACATAATGTTAAGAACTGACAGCTTTAGCCCGCATTCACTTATATTGTAAAGACCCAAACGAGCATCAATGCTCTTCCGAAACTCTCCTCTTGTATTCCATAGATAAAAATCATACAAAATTAGGCTTCGTAAACGAGGACGAAATTTTTATTTGTGCGTGAACTGTCTCTTTAAGAGTTGTATTGCACGTATAATTTAATCTTTAATTATGCAACAAGATGATTATTATTATTATTACTGGATTATTGTTGAGTTTTTGGACGAGTTTACACAGAGCTTTGTAAGTGCCATCTGCTGAAGTGCTCTGCTGCAGGTCAGGAGAGAGCAGTAATATGAACTCTTCATTTCCCATTGTTTGCTTTTGTACAGGCAAAAGAGGATGATCACTTTCTCCATGTCTCCCCCTCCAACACACACACACACACACACGTCGTCTGTAATTAAAAGCATCCTTTCAGAATGCTTCAGAAAGAGACGTATGGTTGCCTGGTTGTCTAGCGTTACTCTCATGGCCAGGCAGGTGTGAGCGAGCACAGTCCACCAGCAATACGTGTAGCAAAAAGCTCTCAGTCAGTTTTTTTCAGACTGTAAGAGTCATGAGGCAAACTATTTTCTTCCCCAAACGAAATCAACCCTAATTTGTTTAGCTTTTTAATTTTTAATTTTGTGTAAATGCAGTTTTTGATGAAGCAGTTTCATGATGTTGAAGCATCTCTCAGCTAAACTTGATGAGTGACGCTAAACAGCTAAACTAGTCTGATTACGCATGCTTAGGCTATATGTTAAAATGTTATTATTATATTATAGTATTGGTTAAAGCTGCAAGTCGTAACTTTTTTGGGTTAAAAATGAACAAAAATCAGTTATTGAGCAAGTACATGACCACGATCAGTTTTAACATGATTACCCTGATTCACAACGTTAAGTTTATAATAATCATTTATAATTCCAGCTGTCTGTCCGATTTCTCAGGTAATGTCAGATATTTGACTTTAACAAACATAATGAAATATGTAAAGTAACCTGCAATTTTATGTTTCAGACAGAGATAGCAGCAAAGAGGCAAAAGTTACGAATTGCATCATTATATTATAAACCATATATTTAAAATTCATGGTAAAATGTGATATATTGCCCAGCACTAGTAAATGAACCATCATTTGGCAGCTATACAAGCTTTGTCAGTAAGAAATCTGGATGTGAACTGCATTTCCTGTGGTCCCACGAAAACTGCTGCATCGCGTGTCCAGTTATCTTGGGAATTCTGCTGCACTTCAACAGTGGTGTGAAAGCTAGCGCGGTCCGACTCACAGGACGGATCGCCTTTCTCTCCCTCTACCCTCCTTTCTTTTCCTCTTCTCTCCTCCCATGTTCTTCTCGCTTCTCAACCTCCTCTAGACATTTTGGATATTGTCATCTCGAGCAGGTGTGGACGGCTCAGGGGTGACTGAAAGAGCTTTTGGGTCAGTTTCCTACCCCGAACAAACCCAGTAATTTGGACTGAGCCCTGGATTCTGCAGGCTAAGAAACGTCCCACAAGATGAGAGAAAGGAAGGAGGAGAAAACAATGGGATGAAAGTAGAGAGGAGTGTCTGTGGGTAATGGAGGGGTGTGAAATGAGGGAGCTGGCTGTTATTTGAGAGAGTAGCTTCTCCCTCCTCTTCAGTGAAATCTTAGAGGCCTCAAAATGTTTGTGCAGCTCAGAGCGAGCGCATTCTCTAACAGTCACTTGATGACGGACAACAAAAGAGGAGTCAAAAACGTGCATAACTTTCCAAACTTTTTGTGCTTCTGAGGAACACAAAAGAAGATATTGTGAAGAGCCAAACAACAGTGGCACCCTTTGACTTCCATTGAAACACAGACGTTTCACAAAATATTTTCTTTTGTGTTCCAAAGACGATAAAAAGTCATACAGGTTTAGAATGACGAGGGTGATGGAAAAATGACAATTTTTGGATGCACTGTCCCTTTAAGACTAACTAGCAGATTTTGATATATAAACACGTGTAGTTGTAGAACATTTATGTGCATTTTTAACTTAATATGACGACAACTGATTAAAATCAGAATTTGTCCACTAACACTCATGGTGCAGATGTTTGTAGATCTAAGATGCAGCCATAACTAGATGAACCTGTATGCAACTGTAAGATGTATCCCAGAATGCATCAGGTGCAGGACTTCTGATGGTAACTGAGGAACAGAGTGGGAAAAGTACGTCTCATTTTCATCCACCCCCTTCCCTTTTTTGAGGGGTAAAATCTCTCCCTCTCTCCAGGTCCCTTTTGCTTGTCTACCCAGCGTGAGTGTTTAATCTTTTCAGGGCCTTGAATTGGGCCGGTGAAAGAGTCCCGAGCTCTCTCTCGCCAGGGGCCTTGCGGCTCATTCGAGAGCTTTAATCACTGTGCAAACACAGCAGCAGTCTCTCAGTTCTCTTTCCATACACACCTCCACACAGCCCAACTTTTTCCTCCCACGTTTACGCCCTCCCTCGCGTCTCTTGCCGCTCCGCTTTCTGTTTTTCCCTCGTCAGGCTGTCGTGAAATCCCTCCTGCTGCATTCGATGATCCGTTGGGGGGTCAGAGCAGTATGAAAACGTCCAGATTTGTTCTGTAATTTGGCGGGTTTTATTCCCCTGCCTTGTTTGGCGACACCTTTCGTGTTTGTGGTGGCGTCCTTTTTTTTAATTAGTCGCCGGGTGATGCGTACGACCGCCGCCCGCCCGGCGGCGTAAACATCTGCGGATTTGGATGCGCGCTGACACGGCGACGCCTCTTCTCGCGCTAACCTGCGACGACAGAGGAAGGGCACTGGCATTTCATGCAAAACAAATAAAGCGATTTGTTCGCATTTTGTTTTGCCGTTAACAGCCTTAAAGAAAGTTTGATTTAGCCTGCGCCGTTTTGATTTGGTTTGGGTGTTTGTTTTGTTCAGGGTTTGCCGAGGGCAGTCTGTCTTTTTCTCCTGATGGACCCTGCTGGAGCATGTTGGCCTCAAAGCTCTTGGAAAAGCCTGATGGTGATTCATGAAATAAGGGGGATCAGTGAGCTGGATTTAGATGGTTCTGGCTTCGTAGGTGTTAAAATGGCTATTGAAGCTCCAGTTTTCCTCTTTCTCTTGAACAAATCATCATTGCACAGTTAGATGTGAAACAGTTTGATGTTGTTATGCTAAGCAGTTGGTGTGTTCCCCAAGATGCCTGTCTAAATGGATGATGTCTTTCCTTTAAATATTCAGCTATTTGTAGGGAACAGAGAAACGGTTCATATTGAAATCGTTCATAAAAAAATGTAAACCATACACGTCTTATAATCAGAGCAGTTTCTAAATTAATCTGATTTTGAATGAATCTAATCTGAATTAATCCCATTTACCGAATACAAGGCACCAAAAGTTTTAAGGCTTTATCCAGATTTGAGTCTTACAAGTTTACTTTAGTTACTGACTGCTTGTTAATGTGACAACACACAGTTCAAAATACACACACTATGTTTTGTTGTAAAAAGTGGCATTTTATAAAAACCATAATAATAAATCATTTGTGAGAATTTTATTTTATATACATTTGGGATTATTTATTGCACTGCATTAATGTCACCTCTGTGCCGTGGTAAAGTCTATGTAACCACATATTTTGTAAAAACGATATTGCACAAATTGCAAAGTGTACAAATTGCGTCTTTTTTTGTGTATTTCTTTTTACTAAAAGAATTGCTTCTGTCCTACAGAGAAAACTGCTGGCCATCTACCTCCACAACGACGAGAGCGTCCTCAGCAACGTTTTCTGCTCGCAGATGATGTGCGCTGACTCCATAGTGTCGTACCTCAGCCAGAACTTCATCACGTGGGCCTGGGACGTTACTAAAGAAGCGAATAAAGCCAGGTGAGTCTGTCCTTCTTCTCCATCATCCAATGCGCTCACAATAGCTATCGGATCAACCAGAACGGTGGGGATCGGAAGCATTTTCACACTCAAAATGGATGATCTCTTAATGAGAGGCATTCTTCCCTTCCCCCTCCACTCTCCTCATGGAGGGCTTTAACAAAAGATGTCGTGTTTGTTCACAGAGGCCCCGATAGGGCAATCTGCACTAATCTGCCCCACTAAAGGGTCAGTTAGACAGGCAGGCATCATAGTGTGCTCGGCTCAGAATGTCTTCATTTCAGGATGGCATGGTTTTTTTTTTTTTACTTTTTTTTTATTGAACTTTGGCAAATTTGAGGGGAAGCCTTATCGACCGTACCTTGAGTTTGGCGCATGAATATTAAGTAGGCGATGTAATGTTCGACTAACACCAGCACTAGCTATATTAGGCATGTTCGTTTGTTTGATTGACTGCGGAGGCAGTGTATTAGCAGAGGCATGTGATCGTAAAGCGGTCGTTTTATACGTCAGGCTAAATAAAGCTGGTGAAATATAATTACTGCCCCAGAAGAGGAGGGGACATGTCAAACTCCAAATTACAAAAGTTCCCATCCATTAACTCTTGCTGAAAAAATGTTACAAGTTCCAAACCAAAATTTTGGGGGTTGGTATGTTTCATTTTTGCAGAAGACTGCATGACGTATCCCAGAATGCTTTAGGTTTTAGTGGCTGTTGATGGAAATGGGCAGAGAGTGAAATGAAGATGAGGATGGCAAGAAAGGGAAGTGAAGAGAGAAAAAGAGGGAGAACCCGGTCAGGCAGCAGATGGATTCTTGATTTGTCCCAGCAGGCTTCACTTCTGAGCAGGCCTCCACTTTTCCTTCCAGTAGGCTTCACCCTAAAGACCTCCCTCCAGAGCAGACAGGGAGAGAAAGACCAGTCAGTGACCCGGTTCTGCAGGGGCTCCTGCAGTTCAGACCAGCTCTCCCTCCCCTTCTGCTTTTTGCCCCAGCTGAGTCTTTCTACCACAGATTAAAGGCGGCCAACATCTGGGGCTATTCATAATACACACACACACACACACAATCCCACTGACACACATGCTTACACACACAATCGCACTGACACACACGCCTCATTCTCACGCTCCCAGGCCGGGCCTGACTGACGGGTGATTGTTGATGTGATTTTAACATTAACTCTGTAAATGAAGCCTGTGATTTACTAATCTCTTGCGCCGATCACATTGACTCTCAGCATAACCGTGCATTAATCCAGAGTCCAGATGTCATTAGAGTGATTGTAATGAGCACCACAGGTGATACAAAAGCTTTTGTTGCTGGTCTGAGTATGCAAACCGTAGGCCACAATTTAACCCTGCTATTCTCAAAGATGTGTACGTGTATACAGATACGGGTTAAAGCTACAATCCGTAACTTTTTTGGATGAAAAATTAAATCACTTATTGAGTAAGTGCATAACAGTTCAGTGTTCAGAATGATTTATAATTTGAGCTGTCAGGATCCGATTTCCCATTTTACGTACATGTAAGTATGTAAAGTAACCTGCAATGATATGTTTTCAACAGAGGTGGCGACAGAGAGGCAAAAATGACTCATTGCAGCTTTAATAGCTGTTTAAAAATTCAAATCACTGATTAAGCTGGGTTTGGTTTAATACCTCAAATCATTGGTTAAGGAGAGATGCGCTTAGACTTTCGACAACATGGACGATAACGCAAGCAAAAAATTCCCATTGTAACTATGAAAATGTATTTTTTGTACATTGTGTTCTTTGGGAGATGATTGACACCTGGAACATCCTTCAAAAATTGTTAACATTTCAGCAACGAATACATTTTAAACACATTGTCAGGTCGTATTATCAAACAAGAGGCACTGATGCAGCACAAATGTCTTGAAAGGTTTTTTAATATTGTCATTGTTTGTTGTTGCTGTGCTATTGTATCATTTAAACCGAATGTCTTGCAGCGTGAGGAGCGATGAAACAGCGCAGCCCTGTAGCTCATGTATCACGCCTCTATAAGTTCAGGCGAGTCTGTCGGCGCAGAGAAAAATCACGGTTCACACACTCGAGCGCGTGACGAGCAGTGGATGAGGAGACGAGAACATGTCGCTCCGATTAAAAAGCAGTTTTTGACGAGTCGTTTGAAACACCAGGTGTTGCCATCTAGACAATCAATACAACTCCCCGAGGTTCTTTGAAAACTCTTAACATTCTTGAAGATTTCTTATGCCTGAGTGATGTGACACAGTGATTGGACAACTGCAGTGGCTGATTTACTGACATCTCATTGAAGGCTAAAGTATCTGGCAAGTGTTTCGAAGTGTTCCAATTTGATCAGTAATAAAAATGTTCTCATAACTCCATTTTTTTTACCCCCCATGTAAAAATAAAAGCATTTTGATTATATACACACATTTGGGTGTGAAAATATACCAGTATTGCATTGTGGGATACAGTGTTTTTAATGCAGTTTGCCATTGCGAACACACCCAGTTGTGTTTTTTTTATAGTACTCCATCATCTTCTCTGATACAACTTTTTAAATTTTCTCTGATAACCCGGTAAAATTTGCCTCTTTCTCTGGCCTTCCCACCCACGCCGGCCGTGACCCATCGCACGTGCACTCCATCACTCCTCTATTTTACTTTCCAGTTATTAAAGGCGCCGTTATTAAAAGAAGAGAGAAGCTAATCTATATTTGCATTTGGTCTATAGCAATTCATTAATATTATGACATTTACTGCAAGCTCTCCGAGTCTGTCTGCTACCCTTTTCCGTCAGCGAAACGTTAATTTAAAGTTCTGTCTTTGTAATGGAATAAGAAATCCTCTCTGCTCTATCAAATTCAGCAGAGCGGGAGTGGAATACTAATTCAGACGGGCGAGTGTTTGGAGAAGGTCCACGCTCTGAGCGCAAGCCAGAACTGCTTTTAAAGTCTGTTAATATGATGAGCTGTGTACTCTTATTAAACTCAGTGATTGTCCAGTTTCATTCGCTGTCTGTCCACCCAAATTACTGACACTCGCTGTCTCTCTCTCGCTGTCTCTCTCTCGCTGTCTCTCTCTCGCTGTCTCTCTCTCTCGCTGTCTCTCTCTCTCGCTGTCTCTCTCTCTCGCTGTCTCCCTCTCTCGCTGTCTCCCTCTCTCGCTGTCTCTCTCTCTCGCTGTCTCTCCCTCTTTCTCACGCTCTCTCTCTCTCCCCCTCTCTTTCTCTCTCACTCCCTCTCTCCCTCCTTGTCTCTCCCTCTCTCCCTCTCACTCTTTTTCTCTCTCCCTCTCTCCCTCTTTCTCTCTCTCTCCCTCCTTGTCTCTCTTTCTCTCCCTCTTTATCTCTTTCTCTATTTCTCTCTCTTTCTCTCCTTGTCTCTCTTTCTCTCTCTCTCTCTCTCTCTCTCT
>JAZGTJ010002879.1:0-39108 GCA_036877575.1 Botia almorhae | reverse complement strand
CCTCGATCTGAGAGAGGTCAGACAGGTTATGCTTTACAGCGAGAGCACGTGACATAAAGGAAGAACTTTGCCACCAAAGTCTATTAAAAAAAACACCCTTGGTCGTGGTCCTCTGGGCCATCCATCCTTCATTTTAATGGGTTGAGAGTTTGAGAAGAGCATTTTTCAGCTTTGCACCACTCGGAGAGAACTGATCAAATCCAGCGACTCTTCTGCAGGTGTTTGGAGACTCGTCCAAATGGAACCAAATTTCATTCATGTAGAAGCAACATACAGCTGGCATTCGTGTTTTTAGTTTTTGGACTTCTTATTAGCATGCTCTACCTTATACAAGATTTCCATCTGTGGAACATTATTTGTTTTGCAGGAGTACAATAAGAGCAGAGCTCACTCTATACAGTAGTAATCAACTTTTCCATGTGTGGCCGTGCCTTTGCATCTATGGCTTTTATTTAATCAATTTTGTCGTACGAGGCGCTATGTGTCGTGCTCTGGAGTTATGCTTTTGTTTTTTCACAATACACGAATGCAGGTTGACTTTTTCTGCCAGTTTGTAAAAACTGGAAATAAATACAATGCAATTTTTGTCAATAGAAGTTGTGCCGAGACACATAATGAATGCTATTAGTCTTTCCTGTTATGAATATATGAATACAGTATATGTTTTTGTCAGCTCCATTAGCGATTCTGAAGCGGGAGTCTGTGCACCCCAGGGGGTCCTTCAAAAGATTTCAATTTTGACATTAAAATAAAAACAAATATATTCTTAAAACAAGCTAAGTTTGTTTGATAGGCAAAGACTAGTTTTCAGAGAATGTGTTTTGAATTACGTTTATTTTTCTTACTCCGCTGGCAAAGAGTTTTTTCTGTTTCAGACATAAATCTAAAATAATTTAGAGAGGATTATGCTTAAAAGAACATTTATTCAACATTCAACAAAAAATCATATATTCTCTGAAAACAAGTCTTGTTATACAGTTATTCTTCTAGAGCAAAAGTAGCTCGTTTCAGAGGTTCCAGCTGGTCAAAATACTAATTAAGAAAATGATCTCTTCGCCACTGCAATAACACAATCTCTCTCATGACATGTCTCAACCAATTAAACAAAATACTGTTTTTAAACGAAAGCGTCCACTGCTTCTGTTTTCTATGGAGCTACGTTGTTTTTATCCGCAGTATTGATTGATTTTAAGTGATTCATTGTACCGATCATCTTTTGAATAATATTAATAATGATGCTAAATGACATCTGGAATAATACTGCCCGTGAAGAGCTTTGTGGGTTTAACTGATGGGCCTGTGGGGGTACGTGAGACAAGACGACTGCGCTACATGAATTCCTGAAACATTCCTGATGGATCGGAGAAGCAAACTGGAGTGAAATATATGATGCTCTCATCTTAAACAGAGCTCACAATGGCAATTTGGTTGTGATGAAGAGGATTCTGTATTGGGCATCTGGTTGGCAATTACAAGAATGATAATTTGGACTTTATAAGGCATTTATATTGCTTTCTATGAAAGGTCTGTGGCTTACGCAGAGTTACGACTTTTATTAGGGCTAAATACAGCGATGTGGCCACTGTAGCTTCCCGTGTGTAATAAAGGGACCTTCTGACTTCTCTCTCCTGTCAGTGTAGACAAACCGCAAAATAAAGCTTTCAGGGTCAAATCAATAATGTAAAGCGCTGTATACCTGAAATGAATTGATATATTATAAGTAAATTATAATTTTTTATCAACCAACTTCTACCTAAACGTCCAAACAGTGAAATACACAATGTCCATTTAATGAAAAATGTTTTATCGCAGTTATTTCTTCTTGCGTCTACAACTACAAGATTTGTTTCCATTTCATTTCCACAAGCTCACCACAAACATTGCAGAGAAAAATAAAAACAAACCTGTTTTAAACGCAACCGTGGAAAACGAACCGCACAATAACCCAACACAAAGTCAGAATAAACAAACAGACAAACGAGCGACAAAAAATTGCAGCCGTCCATTTTAACACCCAGTAACGTAGGGAAATATTTGAGCTGGCGCGTAACAAATTTCAAATGCTAAAAACGTTTTTCCCCGCATCTTTATTCCATCGCGCAGATGAGATTTTTGTTAATGACCGAGCATAATAGTATGTGTTTTGAGAACGGCATTATGGGTAATCACTTCTGTTTCTTATCTCACGCCTGTTAACGACAGTGTTCGTTAAAACAGCAAAATTGCCTCTGTCAAGTGCTTCTTTCATTGGAAATGAGCTCTTTATCGGAACCTGCAGCCAGAGGAAACATCATACATCAGTTCCTCGGCTTTATCGTATTTTCAATTCTTTCCTCTAATAGAGTTATCTTCAGTTTCTCTGCTATCAGCCTGAACAGTGGAAGCGAGCTGTTTTGAGGAATGTGGTTTGATTTGCATTGTTTAATAGCTTTTTTCTCCAAACACGTTCGATGATTAGTGGTCGTACTCTGTGAACAATGGTCGACCAATCATTAATCATCTACAGCTTGTTATTGTGGGAGTGAATAATCTGCCAGTGAATAATTACGGCTGCATTAATATGAGTAAATAGGAAGTTCTTTACAGATGAAAGAAACGCTCAAAAATATATTCATCAAACGCTCCACAACGCGCTCGGAAGGTTTGCTCATTAAAATCTAGCGATTCGGTCTACTGTAAAAATGCAGACATCGTCAAATCTCAGCCCTTTTCTCTGCCTCACGGGTGATGAAGAGGCAGGCGACCTGTTCACAAGGTCATGGCATCATTGAGCTCCAGCAGTTTTTCTGGTCTGGTGGTTCTCAAACTTTTCAGGGTAAGAATCACCTTCAATCAAACCATCAGACTGTCTGTAAATGATGGTGTTGTGTCACAGCCATCAATCATTTCTCTCAGATATCAGAGCAACACCTGCAAACACGCTCACTACCAGCGTTAACATTGATAAAGGATTACAAATGCATGTAATAATTGAGCACATTTAAACGATTACTAAATATCTTTTGGAATTTGGGGAAACGCAGTTTATCCTAAAACTTCAGTCTGCACTAATTGTAGGGTGAGCAATTTCAGACAGGCTAACAATATCAAGCTAGCTTTGAAAGAATAAATTCCCGCCCTTCGTTCAGTTTTCTCCAAAACAAATGAACCTGCTGCGCAGAGGTATGCAAATACGTAGTTTGGCAGGCAAGTGGGATGTCCTATCATTGCATAAGGACTGAATGCAATGATTGGCTGATCATTTTACAATCCCACAACTTCTACAGAAGATACATATACATATATAAATACACTTAGACCACTTTTCCGAGTGGTTGCTATCAGGATGTGAGATTTTCAACCAACAGAAAGAATATTTCCGGAAAAATCCCGCCTATAAAGCATCGGAAAGTCATTTTCAGATTCAGGTTACATTATCAAAATCATTCTCACGGTAATGCCTTTGGGAAACTGAGCATCTAGATATCACACACAGACGCTGAAGGCAAACAATATAATATCTCACCTTCTCAGTGCGCACTAATAAGTGTGCAGCTTGAGAACATTAATAATTGTGTTCCGCGCATCTGAAGCAGAATGTGGGATTAGTTGCACGAAAGCTATATTTACATTGTAAATGCATCACGAATACAAAACTGATCAAACAAACGGGTTTAAGATCCGCTGATCCAGCACATGTGTCACTAACAACAGAACTAGTTTAAATGGCGAAAACTGAAATGAAAAGAGCCAATTATCTTTCAGCACCAGGTGGATATTTATTTACCCCAGTTGCCTTGTAATTTTGCCGCGTTTGACTCGACATTTCCAGGACAGTATAATTCTGAAAGGCTCACTCTGTATTTATCTCCTGAAAACACTGATTTTGGTAATATTTTGCTAATATTTTTAGGTTGTAAGAACGTTTTCCTGCTATTTCCATTAGGTAACAAAAATGCTGAAAATGTTATTTTGAAAGTTCTGGGAACATTCAAAATGTAAATTGTTTTGACATTGTTTTAACTTTATTGCTTCATTATAAGGACAATATTTGAACATGTTTTAATTCTGTAACATTTTAAAACATTCCACTAACTACCTAAGAATAACGTTTTTGTTTATATATATATATATATATATATAAAACATAAAAAAATGTTCTACTAACGTTACTGCAAGAACATTTTTGATAACTTTGAGAGAACGTCAGCCAACATTCTGAGAACGTTCCCTGTTAGCCGGGCTGGTGCATGCGTCATGGACAAAAAACTGGTTTAAATGATGAAAACTGAAATGAACAGAGCCCATTACCTTTAATGACCAGGCCGATATTTATTTACCTCAGTTGCCGTGTATTTGTGTCGCTTTCGACTGGACATTTCCAGGACGGTATAATTGTGAAAGGCTCTTTGTCTGTATTGATTTCCTGTAACCCCTGGGACAACCGATTTTGAATGAAGGTTCTTCCACAAACAGCAAGAAAACCTCCTGAAATTGAGACACAATTCAACTCAAGCATTATAAAACATTCGAAACATTTTCCATCGGGCTCTGAGGGAAAGCTCGCACGCAACAAGCGACAAAGATTGTTTGTGTGTTTGTCAAATTACCGCTAGCTGGCACATTCATACTAATGTCTCACGTGGAAAATAATTTTCTCCACGCTGCACCTCTCTGTCTCTCTCTCCCATATATTTTAAACGTAACAAAATGAGTTGATTTAGATGCACACTCCTACACAGTGTGGGGCGTGCTCGGCCCTTCACAAACGTACCGCAGTGTTTCGGTTCTGTCCACTGAAAATAGCTTCCTGGGACTTTGCAGGGGAAACGAGCTGACTGCCTCCATGAGACATCAAGCCCACATTTCATCTCCAGACTTTTACCTCCAATGAAAAACATGCGGCTAAAAATGTCCAATCGCGTCTGAAGCACTAACGGTACTTCTATGTGTTATTGCTTTGAGCAGAAGTTATGGGTGGTGCTTGATGTTATTAGTGAATTTACTGTGAGCATCATAAAACAGACACACAATTGTTTTCTATCATGACAACAGGAAATTCCATGGACTGAGTTTATTATATTTTCTATAACCTAACCCTCATCAAAAGCTTTATTTTTAGATTCTCATTTACAAGTTATTTAGTGTGCTTATTAAGACAATTTCCTTCTGGGACAATTGATTGATTCCCTCAGTTTAGGTGATTTCAGGTTTTACTGTCCTTGTGGGGACATTTGGTCCCCTTAATAAGCAAAACACAGGACCCACAAACACACAACACACACACACAATTACTTAGCTATGCTATGTTACAATATTAGCTGATTGCTAATAGTACAAATGACTTCTGTTGTTTTGGTAACACTTTAGTATGGGGACCAATTCACACTTTGAACATGTTTTCTATTAGCCTGCATATTAGTAGGTTTATTAGCACTTCTAAAGCTTTATTCTGCATAACCATATTATAAATCTCTTAATCCTACCCCAAACACAACTAAAGCTACCTAACTAGGTATTAATAAGCGGTAAACAAGAAGTTTATTGAGGCAAAATTTGTAGTTAATAGTGAATGTGTGTCCCCATACTAAAGTGTTACTGTTGTTTTCATATAAAGCTATTTCTGCAGTCTAACATAAACTCTGCCCACAAATAAAAACTTTTATCAACTCAAATTTTAGGGGGGAAAAAAGTCACATTATGTACCTGATTTACGAATCATTTTCCAAACAAGGACGTTCCTAAATGTCCCCAAAGGAAAGTTTTGTCAGAGGAGGACAATCTGTCCCCAACTTGCACCTAGGAACGTGCACACATACTGTACACACACGGTTTGAGATACAGGAAAATGGTTTTCCAGAATTTATTTATACTCCTTAATAGATTTTAATGGCCCATAGGAGTTAATATATTATTCTCTAAAAATAAACCATGACACGTCCTGCAGCATCACCACGTGTATCACTGGACACAGTTCCTCCAGAAGGACTTTTAACGTACCCTCAAGTCACTCTAATCCCGTATCAATGCAGAATCACCTGATGTGTAGCTGGCTGACCAAGGAAGGAATGTTCTCAGAACGTTGGCTAATGTTCTTCTTTGAAAGTGATCAAAAACATTCGTGCAGTAACAAAGTGTGAATGCGTTTTTAAGGGTTTACACTGTATATCAAAAATGTTATTTTTAAGTTGTTAAAAATGTTAAAGAATGTAAGAAATGTTGAAATAATGTTCTCATAACCAAGCAATGTGAATGTCAACATCACATAAAAAAACGATGTTTTGATTAAACTTTCAAAATAACAGTTTTTACTTTTTTTTTTTACTTCACGAAGACGTTAGGAAAACATTCTTATAACCTTAAAAATGGAGCTGGGGTGTTGCTTCCCAAAAGGTTCCTCAAATGCAATGCCATAGGAGAACGTTTTTGGTTCCCCATAGAACTATTCAGTCAAAGGTTCCTAACAGAACCGTTTCTTTCTTATTGTTTTAAAGCTGAAAGATCTTCGATTATAAAGAACTTTGTGTGAAACCGAAAGGTTCTACAGATGTTCTTTATGGGACCATACGGCCAAAAATGGTTCTTCTGTGTTATTGTGAAGCACCTTTTTTTTGTATAAGCTAGTTAAACAGTAGACACACCAGCACCCCATCTGAACCAGCACCTAAAACACAACATATACTGATGACCAGCTATAACGAGCTGTTCTTCAGAACCACCTGTTTTGGTTCAGTAATATTAGATGGCAGCAACTACTGACTGGAATTAAAACGTTCAAGTGGTTTTGGTCGGCTACAGATCTGTCATTATGCAGACAAGGTCTGACTACAGCCCAGCCTGTGGTTATTCCCGCTATTAAATTTATGATACAATTAAAGCGTCTCAAACAATGACATGCTTTCAGAAGGGAATAAATGAGCATATTCTACTTGTACATGCTCTGATCATTTGTAAAATAAAAACACAAAAGAGAGAGAGAGACAGAGTCTACCTGAGCGGCCAAGCAGAAGGACAGGAAATGAAAAGAGCTTATAATCATCTCGACTCCGAGATCTTTTTATTCTTCTCAGTCTCATGAAACCGTAATATCTGCATATCTGAAATTAACACTATGATTTATCGAATGTTTTTGTACTGAAATATGAAAGAAAATTGTGTGTATGTGTCGTACCACATATCGGCCCCGCTATTGTACTGTACATTTAAAAATAATAGTCCTTTATTAACATCTCCTGAGATCTGTAACGCTACATTACAAACTGTAGGTGGTTTTTAAAAGAACTCGAGAACATTGAGTTCTTTATGCATTTCTAAGAGGTTCTCCTATGGCGTCAGGGTGCGAAACCCTTTTTAAACAATAGTCCGGGCTTGAAACCTCAAGGGCCGTATTTTACAAGCATTTAAAACCACATAAAACTATATTCTTAAATGCAGTCATGCTCCCATCCGACCCTAAAACTTCTTTAAGATTTTAACATTCGTGCTGGTGAGATCAACGTAACAATCGGCTCATAGTTGAGTCACTGAATTTCACTGGATTAAAAAAAAAACGTAGTGGTTACTTATGAACATTTATAAAATGGGGTTTAACTTCAAACTTCCTGTGAACCTGACTGAACAGAGAGCGCATACTGGAAATTGGAACACGTGACAAACTGAAAAGGCTACGAACGCTAAACCACGGCCTCACAGACGCTCAGTGCAACGATGGCTAATCACGTGTGACTTGACTAACTTTCTAACCGCACGGCAACACAAACTATCAGTAAAATGCACTTAACCTTCCTTAACTACCTCTATCATATTACATCATCACCTAAAGCTACTTATCTCTGCCAGTGTACTGTAAAATAACCATCACAAACAGAACGTGAGAGAGAACTGAGCCACAACAAGAAGGTTCGAAGTGAACTAGCGCTCTGTGTGTAAATTAGGTTTGTTGCTAATCTCTTATTCAACCAATCAGCCAATGAAGGGGCTCCCAATATAAAAAATAGACTTTCTCTGTAACGCTTCATAACTTATATATACACATATACATACACACACACACTCTTCATATATATGTATATATATATATATATGAAGAGATGTGAGCAGTCATATATAAGGTCTGATCCCACAAGACACAAACACTCTGTTTTCCTCCTTCTCTTAAACATTCCCACACACACTCCAGCTGGTCTCTGATACCCCTAAAATAAACGGTTTGGTCTCAGTGTCTAACATGCACAGACAGCCTTAAAATGGTTTAGTGCTGCTCACAGAGGCTGCTGAAGCGTGTGCTGATGTGCAGAGCGGAGCATGTTTACTGTCCCCACTTCACCTACACATCAGCTGCATGACGCTGACAGGAAATCTCTGCCCAAGCATCTCTGCACGTCTGCATTTCTGCTGCTCTGCTTTTAGTGGTTTCTATGATAATGTGCGCAAAGATAATCAAGCCTGTTTCTGCGCCCAATAAGTTTTTAGCTGCATTCCTTTGTATTTACTTAAATATTGAGTAGTGAATGCAATACTCCTGAAAATACTGTACTCGTGAAAAACACTGATATGGTGTGTATATCTCAAGCATTCGTATGTTTATTTACTCTAAACATTTTGTGGTGTAATACCTTAAAATTGGTCTTAATCTTGGTGAATCACTGTACAGGAAATGAAGTAGCATTTCTTAAATGAGAATTATCATCCTAACAGCTCGCACTGATGTGTCATCCCTCTCTGGTTGGGGCTTCCACACCATCCCAGTCAGGGATGTACAGAACCAGTACAGAATGGTCAGGTTGCGAATGGGAGAACCCTCAGCTGTCTCTGTCATTTTGGCTAATGCAGCTTCACCCTGACAGCAGCAGGATCTTCTCCAGGCTCGCCGCCAACCTGAAGCGCAGGCAGCACGGAGCAAAACATCCATTTTTCATTGGGATGTTTTCCCAGAAAGCAGCACACTGTCTTTAAAAATGTCCGACCAACGTCGCCTCTGGGGAAATGGTGCATTCTCCGAGTATCTCCGGCGAACAGAATAATATTTAAATACAAATTGTTTTTCCCCCCCAAGATTGACAGAAGTTCTGAGGGAAGATAAAAAGGGTGATAAACGCAGACTCTGGTCTCTGAGCGACTTTCAGTCATGATAAACTGAATGCCACAGATGCGTTCCAGGCTGTGATTTCTACAGTCTAACATTCAAATCTGGCATGTCTCATTTTTAAATCATGGGTTAAAGTCAGCACAGGCTGTCAGCTTGGGATGTCTGCACACAGATATCTTTGAGCTTGTGTGAGCCACTCCAGGTTCTCCACTCCTGATTGGCCGTTCCTGTGAGCTGTGCTGTGATATATTGCTGCTATCCAACACCTGCTTTGAGATACTGTTTTAGGTAAAGCTTTGACTCTGTTAGAGGAACTCTGATAAGAGATGGTTATCATGAGACTCTTCATGAGTGATGAATCCTACACACACACACACACACACATACACACACACACGCAGATGAACTAAACCGCCTGTATACACGATGTCCACGTTTACAATTCTAGCTCTGCGTACACATCCTAAAGCATTAAGCACACAAATCAAAACTCCCCATCAAACATCATACATCTCAGCCCAGCATATCTCCCTTGTGGTTGCGTTCAAGCTTTGGAGAACTATTTAACAGTATCTTTTGGGTTGTCTCCTCCCACTCTGCAGGTTTTTTTCCCTTTTTTTTACCTGCTCACATATTTAACTTGCTTATTTGTGGGTCTCTTGGGACGTGAGCCTCACCCGGGAGAGAAGAAATGTCTTCTGCATTTCAGCAGCTTAACCTGCAAGGACTTCGGTTTTATAATTGTGTTTCAGACCGTCTTGCCTTCATGGCGTGCCTGTGATTCTCTGGGCTTCCAGCTAACACAGAACGTCGCCATTATGTTGGGTAACATTCTCTAACTGTTCTGTCAAAGAAAGCAAACACATTTGTGCAGTAGAATGTTGGCAAAATGCTTTTTTAATGTTACATGTCATTTCAAAAACGGTATACTTAAGTTGTGAGTGGAATGTTTAAAAAACATTACAAAATTAAAAACATGTTTGAATAACATTTATGTAACGAAACAATAACATTAATACAAACAAACAATGTTATGATTGTTCCTAGAACGTTCAAAATAACATTTTTTAAGATTTTATCACTTAGGAAAACATTCTTACAACCTGTAATTGTTAGCTTGGGCTTTATTTGATCTGGAAAGTTCTTCCGTTCGCTCTGGTTTGTGCTACACCAAGGTGTAAGCGACAACAATGCAAGACTTTCTTGGTTGTAACTGCGCTGTAACAGCGTGTCCCCAGCACATCAAAGTGAAGTGATTACTAACTTCTACAGGTTTGTGTCACGAGGAACAGTCGAATGCTGTTAAACAGAAGAAATGAAGTTATTTTTATTTTCTACAATTCAAAGCTTTTAAAAACTCTTTAAAAACTGCTATCGGAGTGTGAAAATGAAAGTTCAGTCTGTAGATGGAGTCGATGATCAAATCTCACTATTATCCTCCACTGACAGAGCGAATACCAGCATACAAAACGTGTGTGCGGTTGCCTAGCAACGTGCAGATTCTGACGATACCCCTGTACCGTGAGATGAGAAGAGAACATGGGTGTGTTCTCGTACCCGTGACCCAGCTCAAACACATAAAGTGTTGTGATTGACTACAAAATTACGTCGATGTGGATTCAGGGATTTGAACAATGGCAGGTCTGTTTACCGCACAAGTTTGCTCACCGGACACTGTACAAATCGGCCACTTAAAGCAGCTGGAAATTACAGGTGGAGCAGAAGTCACAAAAGAACATCGCGTGGGAGAATTCAATTCAGCTGCTGTTGGGAGAGTCGTCAGAGCTGCTTTGTATGTGTAACTGAGTCAATTTTATTTTTTCACCCGTTTGCCGCTGCGATGGGTGAAGTGGTGAGAGAGAACGGACAGGAAATAAGTGGCAGAAGAGATGAAATGCGAGCAGGATTTTAAACGAGTGGCTCGTGTGAGCACAACAGCACAATATGTCAAATTGTGACTGTGAATTCTCCAAACTTCTGCTAACCTTTACCAACATGTAAAATCTAGTACAAATACAAATGTTGGTCCATCCCCCCCATAACTCTAAAATCAAACAGCTTAACAAACATTTTGTTCGAGGATCTACCGCATTAAAAATATCAGATGATGTATATTCTATTATATATATATATATACATCATTATATATAACTATTAGATCACAACCAATTGAACAACCAAAATGTGGACTGTTGAGGGTCCCTCAGGCACAGGGTTGGGAACCACAGCACTAGAACATACAGCTTATGACATGTAAACATATGTACAGTAAAAGTCAACAGCTGGCCTACCGTACCCATTTCCCACTATAATAGTGCCACAGCCGGTAATATTTGTAAATAAATGTAGTTCTATTTTGGACATTATTTATGCAGAATAAATTGGTTGGAGTCGCCGTGCAATGCGACATTGGGGAGTGGCGTGTCAGACAACAGAGCGTGTTGCATCACACGTGCAGACAGGCTGTTTACAATGCAGGCTGTGTGATTTAGTTTTGTTTCGTATCAGTCTCACCAGACGAAGTTGTCAGACTTTTATATGTTTGTTATAATAAACAAAATGAAAACACGGTTAAACGAAACCACCCTCCCAGCTAACAGTGAACATTCTCAGAATGTTGACAAATGTTCTCTAAAAGTTATCTTCAACATCTTTAAAAAATTTTCCTGCAGTAACGCTGGAGCGTTAAAGGTTATACATTATATATATCAAGCGTTCTTCTTAAGTTAATGGAGCATTTTAAAAACGTTACGGAACTAACAAAAATGTTTAAATAATGTTCTTATAACCAAGCAATAACGACAATACAGCATCTAAAAAAACTGGATGCTTTGAACATTCCTAGCACATTCAAAATATCATATTTAACATTTTGCAAACGTTCTTACAACTGGAGGTACTGGAGTCGGGAAGCCAAAAGCCACTTTTGGCCCTTTAAACACTAACTAATATTCAACACCTGCCACTGATGTGCACGACATAATCAGACATTCATCAGATCAGAGCTGCACTGGCGTGGAACATTATCAGCCCTAGAGAGACGTGACAGTCAGAGCGGCGCTGAAAGATCTTTACCATAAAAACTAAACAGCTGTTCTGCATGTGGTATACACAAAACCTGTGTCACTAACCACCCCAAACCAATTTAACCAGGTGCTGGTTAAAATAAACTAAAACAGCACTGCACGAGTATTTACATAAGCCACTCAGTTTGTTTTCAAATACAGCTTGTGTAAATTAGGTTAATTAGGGACTGTGGGGTATTAGTGAAAATAATTAACCTGCAAAATGTAATTTACAGTAAAAGGAATGTTTGTGTAAGTTTTCTGTGAATCGGGCCTGTGAATTTTTAATCAAGATTAAGAATGATTTTTAGACGATAATTAAATAATTCATAAAATACTAAATGAGTGATAATATAACCTCAAAGAAATTCCATTCTATATTAGACAATATACAGTTACAGTAAAGCAGCACACTACCGTGTTTACTGCTGTATCCACACGTGCAAAATAACAGCTCTATCAGCGCCGCTTATTCCGAGTGAATTTCCTCCCTCCGTTCCTGGTTTATTGAATGTGAATCCCAAAATTCAGCACCAGGAGACAGAGCGAGAGAAAAACAGAGAGCTGGAGTGAGACAGAAAGCAAATATGACATATTGTTTTCTTCCTCTGACTGTTTATGAATGCATCTAATGCCCTCGGTGACAGTTTTTTGTTTAACATTTAAATAATTTTCCCATCAGAATTCCGCTGCAAATATTTGTGACAGTGAGGGATGGAATGTAAATGTGCAACGGAATTTCACCGTACGGAACGTCCCGAGCAACTCACCGCCCAATCCGAGCGCTCGTCTCCTTCTCCACGCCATAATGGAAGCTTTGCTTTCTTTTGATTTACATTCATTTGAACAGAACACCTGGCAAGCCGCAGAAATCATCACACAGCAGGGAAACTATTTGCATTGCAGCTCCATTTGCTCCAATGAATTTTTCAGAAAGCCGACAACCTCGTGCATGCGGATGCAAGGGCTCTGTTTTGCACAAAGGACTCGGCAAAACAAGTCTAAATCTTCTGTTAGGGATAAACTGCCCAAATGGACCGTTTTGGGAAGCAGACAGGCTGAGAGCCAAGAGTGCTGAGAGAGGAAGACGAGGGTCGATTCAAATAAGCGTCCCTCTTGTCTTCTGAGGTTAGAACACGGACTAAATAATGAGACGAGACAAAAACAGTATAACTAATCTAACTGCTTTAATGAGTCCGGAGGAACTAGATAAGTGGAGAGAGAGAGGTCGGATGATGACGAGAGAGATGGAGAGAGAGAAAGAAGGAGAAAAAGAAAGAGAGAGGGAGAGATAAAGAGAAGGCCCAGATAAGACAATCAAGCGTTCACACAATCTCCAAAATGTACCGATATAATTTGGTATTAAACAGACAAAAACAGCGGAACTAATCTAACTGTTTAAAGAATCCAGAGGAACTAGATAAGTAGGTGGAGGAGGAGAGAGAAAAAGAGAGAGAAAAGGGAGAGAGACTCATATACAGAGAGACAGAGAGAGAGAGAGAGAGAGAGAGAGAGAAAGAGAGGCACAGATAAGACAATCAGGCGTGAACAGAATCTACAGAACGTACAGATATAATTTGGTATTGCAGCAAGAGCTTCTGCCTGGGCAGTGAAGGCAAAGCGATTATCATTTGCTGAGGAACGTTCCAGGAGTTCATTGAGATCCGCCTGTGAGTGTGAACACATCAATCTCTGACTCCGGATCAGTGGCTTTGTTCAGACAGGCAGCAAAAATCCGATTTTGCTCGCCGTACACAACTGAGACGCGTTTAGTTGTTTGTAGTCTTAACGGCAAAAAATACCTTTTTTACTCTTTTCCTGATTTTCTGATTTTTTAAGGGCTGCGCACAAGCGGCGTCAAATTTAGCAGGCGTAGCAAAAAACGTTTGGGTTCACACACTTGAGTTGAGAACGTTTCTGACCACTAGATCAAATTACAGTGCTAGCGGAACCAAGCATTACATTTCAAGATTACCCGTTTTATATTTACGCAATAATAAAATAACTCAATAGCGCTCTGAACTATATTAAGCATTTTGCTAACTTTAGCTACACACCACTGCACCAAAACCCCGCCCACCAAAGACATGCCAGCCAATCCAATGTTGCCAATATGGACATTAACAATGACTTACGGCACCTTTAATACTCGCTAACATCGCAACAGTTACTACAAACTGCCAATAATCACGTCAGTAGAATAATGTAAATACTGATGTTTACATGTAACATTTCTGCACATGACAAATACTTTAAAAGCTGCAATCCGTAACTTTTGCCTCTCTACCGCCATCTCTGTTTGAAACCTAAAACTACAGGTTACTTTATAAACATTGTTAATTATGTATGTTAAAGTCAAATGAAGCTAAACTGACATTTCCTGGGAAATTGGACCGACAGCTCAAATTATAATTCATTAATATAAACATTTGCAAAACAGGGTAAAGTTTTGAAACCTGATCTGTCATGTACTTGCTCAATAACAGATTTTTAACAGATTCTAACTGATTTAACCCAAAGAAGCTACAGATAGCAGCTTTAACTGTATTAGGTGAATTGCAGTGCTTTGGGGCTCGAACCCCTGACCTTTGCATAGCTAGCGTCGTGCTCTACAATTTGAGCTACAGGAAAGTAAACAGGTTCTGCTGTTTATTATAAATGACATTCAAACACACAAACAACAGGTGTCGTGAATCAGCCAAGCGCTTCCCCGTCTATTACCAGTCCAATTGTCTTTGAAGAGCTCACAGTACCACAGACTGTCTCCACACCCCCATTAAACCGAGCAGGAAAATAATGACTGAGCACAAATGGACCGAGTTCCATTTGCAACATGAATTACTGTACATCATACCGGTAAATAGAGTGACCCGTCCTAATTAGTGGACAGAATAACAGGATTGTAACACTAATCTGGGCCTGTTGCTCTGCGCCACTGCTGTCATTGACCGAGAGCAAAAACAGGAGTGAGAACTGGAGCAAAAACTATTCATTAGCCATAGACTCCAATGCAATCAATAACATGCCTTTCCAATTACACCACTCCACTCCAAATCGGCAGGAAAACCTGCTGTATTCAGAGCGCTTAGCACTGACTGCTGTAAGACGCCTCTGCCAGTCTCCCCTGCAGCCAAATAAAGTGGAGATGAGAAAACATCTCTCACCCCTCACTGTGCTCTTCTCATTTTAATATGCGCCTGGAAACTGCGTTTTCAACTTCTTAATTGACCGCAATACGATTCAATACAAGCGCAGCTGCGATTCAAAGACCACTTTCTCTTTTTCCTCCCCTGGGCGGTAAAATTCCCTTAACACATTTTAATCAATGTTTTCAGAGATAATTCTATAGGAAATGATTAGGATACTGAAAAATAAGGCAGTCTAATTATATCCACTTCAATATCCTGTCTCGACACGGATGTTGCTACTTTGGGATTAAGAGGCGATGGATGTAAACATCGTATTTGTTTACAAAACAACGTTTACGAAACCTTTAATAAGCTTCGGTTTTGAGTATTCTGAATTCAGCTAGAATACTAAACGACGACGACAACAACGCTTCAGTGTGTTTTTTAATATTTCATTGGCACGCCTAGTCGAGTGGCAGGCAAATTTTAGAGAATACAGAACAGAATAAACAGTGCTCTAAATATTATTTATGCCAGAGCACTCTGTATAACGGCTGGTCACCACGGAAACGGACAACAATTCTCAGAGGCATAAACTCAGAAGTGCTGTTTTGCGTCACCCGGTCGCTCGCAATGCGACGGGGGCATGCGGCGACAGCGCCTTGTTTGTTTAACTAAAAAGCACAAACACCGAACGCACACGCGCTCCTCCGCGTCAGCGGTAATAATTCTGTGTACATCATCTCTCACCAAATGCACAGAGACCATCACAATTATCTGGATATATCTAATGCGCTTGCAAGTGTGTGTGTGTGTGTGTGGTGACAGCCCTACGCGTTAGCATGTTATAAATAGCCCTGTTGTAGCTGAAAAGGAGGGAGGCGCCGCAACTGAACGCATGCCATAACAATGCTATGATGTCTTCCTGCCGAGACCTGCACCCCTAGCCCCGCCCTCAACCTGCTTTAGCTGGGTAATGAAATATGTCTGCAGTGATGTATGGGTGCTGGGGAGCTCCAAATCGAAAATTGAATCACACTAACTTAATTTGCGGTCGGGGCAATCAAATTACTTGTTTTGGCCAGGGTATTTCAACCCGAGCTGGCGATGAATTCATCTTGGTGGGAGTGCTGTCAGAGAGACGCGTGCTCACGCGTACCACCTCCGGTAGGGGAGAGAGAGCCGTGTGGTCCGGGGGGGGGTCAGGACGGATGCCGGGGGCCACCGTGTTGAGGTTATTATCCAACAAACAGCATTTGTGCGTGTTTGCGCTTCCTGTGTTTAAACTCTCCTAGGAACAATATGGGGAATCTATGGGAACAATATGGGAAAATGATACGCTGTGTTTACTTTTTAAAGGCCCCAAAAGGTATCTGAACTCCTAAGCAGCACTAAAAAAATGTATAAGCGCCATAAAATGAAGTGGCATTTATTTTAAGAAATTAGTTAGATTCCAAATGTTACATAGTAACATTTATTATTTATAAGTAATTTATAAATAATAAAGTGTTTTCAGTTTCTGGTAATCAAATGTTAGTGGAACATGTTTGTAGTCACATGATTAATGTTCACAGTAATTTGATAAACTACATCTGTAGTCACTTTGCTAAGATACCTGTGCCAACATGTTTGTCTTTAAAGCTGCAATCCGTAACTTCTGCCTCTCTGTCGCCACCTCTGTCTGAAACATAAAATTGCAAGATACTTTACGTACTTTTCATTACCTACGTTAAAGTCAAACAAAGCCAAACTAATATTTCCTGGAAAAATCAGAACTGACAGCTCAAATTATAAATCCTTATTATTAATTTATGGTTGTACATTTGGGGAAGAGATAAGGTGAGAGATTAAATACAGATCCGTCATTTTCGCTGAATAACTGATTTTTGATCGTTTTTAACCCAAGACAGTTACAAATTGCAGCTTAAAGTTTTGTGGAACTAATGTCAATTTTTTGAAGAATCCTTTCAACAATTCAAAGAATCCTGGTCACAAGGTCTGTCAAACTCCCAAATAACAAAACCTGGTTGATATGACTTTTGTACCCTTTTCAGAACAGACAAAAGAGGATGTGTCTTATTTTCTCACCTTGAGAAAACGTAATATAGTGCCTACGTCATATGGACGGCTGTTAATAATATTTTCATGGTATTTTTTGTTATTCTTAAGATCGAAAATATCTTCTATATAGAGAGAACGTGGCTAGTATATTCTTCTAACTCTCCTTTTGGGTTCCACAGAACAAAGTCAAACAGGTCTGGAACAACGTGAGGCTGAATAAATAACAGAAGTTATAGGTTTATATTTTTGGCTGTTCCTTTAAAAACAAAGCTATCACCTCCCCAAACTTTCCAAATGGTTCTTTCAAGAGTGTTTAAAGAACCCTTGTGGTTGCCGAACGTCACCTTCTGAGCACAGATGGTGAGAAATGAGACGACCACTTGTTTGCTCTCTCCGTCGACGCCTGCGCTCTTCCAAGAAAGAAAATCAATCAGCATGACAGCCTCATCCACCTCACAAACACTCCAACACACTCTCACCTGTCACATCATTTATCCTAACACAACTGACACAACACACACACACACACACACCTGACAGACACACACACACACACACACACACACACACNTGTCACATCATTTATCCTAACACAACTGACACAACACACACACACACCTGACAGACACACACACACACACACACCTGACAGACACACACACACACACCTGACAGACACACACACACACCTAACAGACACACACACACACAACTGACAAACACACACACACACACACACAAACACACACACGACAGCGCACACACTCCGTTCTGCCTCTTCTCCGGTTTCATCGTCTCAGTTCTTCTCTCTTCAAACCATTTATCAGCGGTTTAAGGGTTTCTGAAGAAGAAAAAGAGAATGTTTGAAACACGCCATGTTTGAAACTCAGCTGAGACAGTCTAGTCTCGGCTTTGAGGAGCAGACAGAACAGACACACAAGTTTTTAAAATGTAAATTTAAAGACAAAGACATTCGCCCTACATTCAACATATATTCAAAATATATGTTGTATAATTCTGTATATTCTGTATAAGTCTGTTTATATTTACATTATACTATATATTTTTATAGAATATATAATGTATGATTACATCCATATACTGTCTGGGTAGATACATGGAAATATGTGCATAGATGTACATGCATAGATGCATAGATGTAAATATATCTACCCATACACATGCATACACAAACAGCATTGTGGTACACAGTATACATCCCATTTATTAAGCATGTTCGGCACCCCTTATATACCATGTGATCAAGGCGTTAAAGACAGGGTAGATAATCTCTCTTCACATCCTGACAGCAATCACCAAGTCTAAATACATTTATATATAAATTTATCTTATGTGGAAGGCGCATGAGCATAAAATATCTGTCCAATTATTGCATGCGGTCCAAACGCAGTGATAGGATCTCCTACCTGTCTGTCAAACTATGCATTTGCATATCGCCCTGCAACGCTACTGTGTTTCGGAAGGGGGCGTGGCTTTGAAGAGCAGTCTGAAGGGAGGGTGAAATCTTATGCTTACAAAGCTAGATTGCTATCACTAACCTCTCAGAAACTGCCTAGCCTACCTTTAACATAGTGAGCGCTGATTTATCTCAATAATCGAAATTAACATTCATGAGTTGATGTAAAAGATTGAAGTTTTTGTTTATCTACAAATGAAAATTCTGTCATTATTTGCTCACACTCATGTTGTTCAAAACTTGATTTTCTGTCTTCTGTGCGGTTTAAGTAAATGCACTTTCAATTACAGATACCTTGTAATTGTAGATAAACAGTATCAAAGTAGTGCAATTATAATAAAGGTACTCTTCGCTAAAATCATTACACTACGAGCTGCAAACAAAAATACTTTTTTCTTCATCTATAATACTTCCACTACAGCAGCTTCTAAATCTCATTCACGCTAGCGCACGTTAAAACAGACGCATCAAAACCGGCGCAATGCACAACACGTAACCACAGTGACCAACATGCTCATTTTTACATTGTCTAGATCTCCTTCAAAGTTTGGCAGACGTTATTAGATTTAGTTTTTTTTTTGCTCAGTGATTATGTGCAAACTCACATCTCTGGAGGTGTGCTTTAACATATGTTGATTACAAACTATGAGCATTGTGAAGGAGGATGAGGGCTGGAGATATGAGCGTGAAAAATCGCAGTCCATCTGTGAGAAAACAAAAGGGAAGAAGCTTGTGAAAACGTGGATGAAAGCAGTACATAACTCTGAAAACAAGGCAAAATATACCGGTGTGCGTAAATCCATTTGTCATTTGATCATCTAGTTAACAGTAATACATTAAACTGCACATTTCCCAGCATGCACCATTAGCCCTCTGCACAGTAGCTTCTAAGCGTGTGGAACGCATGACTTCTAGACCTCGTGTAAAGGCCATGTAAAGAACACAGGTCATTATTCTCTAATGTTCCTTAATGTTCCGGATCCTTCAGCCACGTACAGTGACTCAAAAGCAACAATCGGACCATTATCTCTCCATCTGCAGATAAGAGACGCACAGGGCGAGAGAAGAGAGACAGGTGGAGAGAGAGAAGAGAGAGCGCGTGGGCTGAACTGTCACTCACTGATTAGCTGCTGGATGAGAACAGCAAGGAAATGAGGATGTAGAGAGAGCCGAGAACCAACAATGACCTTTCAGGTTTAGCTTTTACTCTTCCACAGAAAAAAAAGAGAGATGTGTTGCTTATTTTTAACACCACACATCACTACTGTTTGTTGTTATTTTAAACCTGTACATTGTCTTGTCAATATTTGTTTATTTGCATGTATTCTGTTTTGGCAACGCTGCATGTAAACACAATCATGCCAATAAAGTACTTCTGATTTTGAATTGGGGTGGAGAGCCAGAGAGAGGCAGGAGGGAGTGTGCCAGAGAGAGAGAAAAAGAGAGAGTGAGCGAGAGAAAGAGGATAAGAAAGAGAGAGTGAGTGAGCAAGAGAGAGAGAGAGAGATAGAGGGACTCCATCCATTATTTAATTCCTGATTCAGCTTCCCTGAATAATGGCACACCGGAGGAGGTACAAAGTAAAGGATGTGGAAGTAGGTGCACTTACTCTCCCTCTCACCCCACACTTTTCCCAGCCTTTCAGCACACTTGAGACCAACAACGCCACAAGTGCCTCTGGCTACACCTAATCACACACAATCGGTCACCTCGTTCACTGCCACAGTGATCCGGATCCTGTCACGGGCTTCTGGGTGTCAGTTCTTCAGCACTTTCCATGCACTGCTATGATCAATATTTTAGCTGTAGATGGGTCCATGAAGAGGCCTCCTTCTGCTGTGTTTGGAGGAGTCATTTCGTGTCTCCTGCTCCTCTAGCAGGGTTGATGGATGAAACCTGCAGGGCAGACTGAGACCGTGGAGAGCCGGGCTGCAGGAGAGGTACATTTAAACAGATCGCAAGTCCACCTGCAAATAGGAGCGCGGATGAGAGCAAACCAGGTGGAAAGACAGAGATGGAGAGTGACAGGAAGACCTGGGGCTAGAATTAGCAACGCTAGCATTGCAGGTGGAGGAATGTATGAGCGGCAAACAACAAAGCTGCGATCCGTAACTATTTTTGGCGAAAAATAAACAAACAACAGTACACAGCAACTAGCAAGTACGTAACAGATCAGTGTTCAAAACACTCTCCTGATTCCCAATGGTAAGTTTATAATAATGAATTATAATTTGAGCGGTCAGGTCCGATTCCCCAGGAAATGTCAGTTTGGCTTCATTTGACTTCGGCACCCAATAAAAGTATGTAAAATAAGCTGCAATCTTATGTTTCAAACAGAGATGGCGGTAGAGAGTCAAAAGCTACAAATGGCAGCTTTAAAGACACAAATTTTACTTTGAAAAATAGATTCATTATTGTCCCAGACACGTAAATTAAGGTTAATAGTTGGACTCTAAGGGAGCAGTACAGTGATATAATGATATAGCTAGGTGAAAAGCAGTTTAATACCAAAGATTTAAGAATATACTTGGAGGGAGCTATCTGTTAGCATTAGCACCCATTGTATTAGTCGTCACTTAGCTGGCACATAGCGACTGGAAGCTGCCTGGATACGCACACCAGTGACCAGCTGTACCTTTATGTTGCTTGGCAACTGCACATAGCCAGAAGTTAGGACTGAATGATATTACCTGTTGAAAGAATGGTTTATTGTAATAATTATATACAATTAAATTGTGAACACTCAAATATACTCACATAAGACTGCTCCTGCCATTTTATAAAAGCACTAAGCCACCGATGGCTGTATTATAATGACTTTATCACGGTTAAAGGGGTTAAGCTATTGCTGTCACACCTAACAATGCCCCTTAACCGTAGCTTATTGCGTTATTCTGTCATTGTGTGTGTTTGGTGGCGTGCGGTTACCTGTGTTATGTTTTAGAACACAGCCCTGCCTCAAGCAGAAAGCTGTCGTTGAAAATACAAAAGCCAACATTTACTCATAATTCAAAATGACTCGTTTAAACCCCCCCCTTCATTTCTAGTGATGACAGCGTGGGGGGCCCCAAAACTCTTTTCCTGTCAGCGGTCAGTGTCCTGACATCTACTGTATGTACTCTCTCTCAGCAGACTGGACCGGGTTGTCTCTCTGCCTAACTTGTCCCCCCATATCAGGCCTTCTAAAAAAACACCCATTTGTGCTGTTTTTTTCTCTGTGTCTCAATGGTTGACAGGATGGTAAAACTAAGCCCTGCCTTTACAATTAGCTTTAATGACATTTCATAAATCCGCGGTATTCAGGGGTCCCCATCAACACCTTGGCTGGAAGGGTCAAATTAAATAATAAATCTTTAATGCTGATATGGTCGCAGTCAGTCAACGTACTGTGGCTATGGGCAGTGAGACGACGAGGTCATTAACCCTGCCATTTGCTTAACAAGCGCTAATTACAGCTGACATTTCCACAGAGCGCTTCCGAACATCAGCCGGCCGGACTCATCGAGAGCACACGGCCGTTCCTCACATAACAAACATTTGTTTTTCTGGCATGGTGGGGACTCTCTATTGTTCTTGTACCGAGCTAATGATCTCCTTCCCATACAACTGATCCTCACAGAAATCTTTCAGCATTTCTGTGGTTCTCCATTAAGGTGTTTATTAATGTTTCTCTTGTGGGGACCGTTGATTGGTCTGCACAATGTGAATGGTTTCAGGTTTTACTTACCTTATGAGTACATGTGGTCCCCACAAGGTAAACAAAATCTGACCCTTTCCATCAAACACACCTTCCAACACACACACACACACACACACAAGTTTTTCATGTTTAATGGTGACATAGACGTAATGGTTTTTATACTGTACGAACTGTATATTCTATCCCTCTACACTAACCCTCACCCCTAAACCTAACCCTCACAGAAACCTTTCTGCTATTTTAGATCATTCTGTATGATTTATTAGCTTGTGTCATCATGGGGACCAAAAAATGCCCCCATAACCAAAAATTTACTAGTATTACAATACCTGTGGGGACATTTTGTCCCCATAACATGGTGAATACCAGGACCATACACACACACACACACACACACACACACACACACACAATAATGAAAGTAAATCAGAGTACCAATAGTTTAATAGAATCCAAAAATCAAATATACAGCAGAAAACTAATATGACCTCTCTTTATGTTAAGGCTAAAAGCAGTGTGAACTACAGAAGCACTCATTAAGCAGAATCCACTGTAACGACGACAGGATTTTGGCATTTTTCGCAGAGATAAACAATGCAAAAATATAAACGCAGGGTTGTGGAGAGTCGGGACACGGCATGAAGCTGTTACAGAGAATTATTTGCATTGCAAACCATGAACACAATCAAAACGCTATGAGCCGAATAAAGACCAGCTCTGTTCTGTCACACGACACGTCTACATTATCATAAAAACCGCACCGCACTCGAAAATATTATCTTGATGAAACTCGCCGAAAGTAGAACGACTAACGCAGGAAAAAGCACCATTCCTATTCGCAGAGCAAAGGCATTTTTGATCGTAAAATTATAGAGTGCGCTGTGAAAAAAGCAACGCAGGAGAGAAGCGTATCTTTTAAACACAGCCCTGATGGACAAACTGGATAAATGAAAACGGTAATAACGCCAACAGGAAGCCAAAAATGGAGAAACAGGAAATCCCAGGACAAATCACTGGAGGAAGACAAACAACTCAAGACACGGAGGACACGTCTATAAATAGACGCGCTGCTGCGGCGTCGGGCCGCATACGGTTCTGCATTATTTCCTGAAGAAAAGAAAAAGCAATAAACAAACAAAAACAAACAACAAAGAAACATAAAATGCAATAAAAAGTCCGCCAACGACAGAGGTCTTGTTCTGCGACTCTCACTCAAGAGCAGAACAGAGTCCAAACAAAATGACAGTAAATTACAGTATATGAATTCATGAATAACATGAATGGGATTTCGGCTTCTCGTGGAGAAACCAAACGCTTCCACAATATAATACCAAATCGTCTGCAGCATAATACTAAAATCGTCCACAGACATGCGCTTTATATGTACTTACGAAAGCAAGGTATGGGTGCACATGCAGGTACAGGCAACAGATGTACTGTAATACAATCAGAGGTGTCTAAGAAATACAGTCATCCGTTTTCTTTACTTTTCACAATTAACCGTAATGATAAGAGAGTTCCAGAACGTGAAGCCGGTGAAACACCGTTTGCAATCAGTTTCACTTTTATAATGATGTATGTTAGAATAAAACTACATGGAAGAAATGTAGGCCGGGACTCGATCCATTGGGATTTGATTGGAATGTGAGAAGTGGGTTTTACAGAGCAGAATAAAGCCAGACCTAATAAATGTCTGTAAAGAACTGAGGAGACCTAAAAGTGCTGAACAGTTTGCATCCTATTGTTTTTTTGACTGGGACGTGGGAGTTAAAGGTTAAACACGCACGCACACGCGCACTCATGCATCTTGAAACATCTCAATGACTACCATTTTTCTTCAGATCGAGCATTATTTGATATTATTGCTGTCATTTTTACGACTTCAAAATTAAATCGCATTAAATTACTGCAATAGAAATCGCATGTATTACCGACAACAGTGGGCTAAAAAAACAACCTAAATAGCTATTTGGCTGCACGCTAACTGTGCAGCCTGGGTGACAAACATCTGAAAAGGTGTTTTAGAGACGGACTCAGTTCTGACATTTTTAAGATCACAAAGACAAACGTTTTTTCTTTTTTAAATAATCAGCACTGACGAAACTGTGCACAAAACAGACCGTGTGCATCAAAACGCCAACTACAATGCATGTTGACGTAGGAAAGGTTTAAACACAACCATAGATGGGCAACAGATGGGTTAGAAAAAACAGCCTTTTCAACGATGTAAAGATGAAAGAGTTATTAACATGTCTAATGCATATACTGACTTCTTACGCACTCTCTGAGTGCTTAACTTAAGCTGCACCCTCGCTCATCATGTACCACATCACAGGGGGGTAAAATACGACCCTTTCATGAATAATTACTGCCCTGTCTCTTCACCAGGGTCAGCGATTTGCACCTTCTAAAATAAGTCGCTCTTTCATTAGTGCACTTTAAGGAGATGACGGGAAAACTAATTATCATCTCTGGAATGAATATCGGCTCATGAAAGTATGCGAAGCCATAATCTAAAAGACAAGCTAAAGGAAACAAAACTACATTCCACTACAGTTCACATCACATACAGCGCACACTGTAAATGCTTCATCAGAAATCGATTGTAACAGTAAGACTATATAGTGCAGCTGGTTTCAGATATCACTGACTGATGAATAGGTACAGCAATGTGACAAATGTACATTATTCAGGGGTTTAACATCAGCAAACTCACGGAATCCTCCGAGGCGCTGCGTTTCTCAGCATCACCTTTAACTGATTCGGAAACCTCCCGCTAATCAATACCGTTCGTTTGCGTCTAATTAGAGCAGAAAGACACTTAATCTGTTTATTATTCTGATTATCCATGCAGGGGTTTGGTCCTTACTGATTGCCACGTTATTCGAGATGATTAGAGATTTTAACGAAAATATTTTCTTTTAAAAAGTCAGAGAAAAAATCACTTTACATCACGCGCCAATTTATAAAGATCACGTCGCGGCTTTGAAATGGAACGATGTCGTAATTGAAGACTCGCATCAACTTTAACAATTAATCGCCAATCAAAATGTATCAGCTGGAGTTAATAAATGTGCCAAGAGGTGAAACGTGGGTTCGAACGGTTGGGGAAGATAATCAAATCATCTGCATCTGATTAGCATAAACATCTGCATAAATCTGTTGCCCTGGGAGACTGAATGGACCCACGAATAGGTGTTTTTTCCAACCTGATCTCATTGGAAAGCGTAACTATTTAACGAGGTGATGATTTCATATACATTGGTACGATGCAAGTCAAATAAAAATGTACACATTTTTAGAAAAGCAAGCAAGCATGAAGGTCCACTCCTACACTTAACCCTTACTGGGGAGAAAGCAGGTCATACAAAATGAACAAACAAGATCGTACAAATTCATACGAATTAGCCATCAAATAGCTAAAACATAAAATAGTCACGAATTGCCATGAGATTGTGTTGTTTTTTTCACAGTGATCTGAAACTAGACTTGCTGTTTCTCCAACAATACATAAGAATTAAGATTTGGGATTGGGCCAAGATTAGCTGCTCATAGTGTGGACAAAAGTTCCCTGACAAATATATTATACACCACACCCCTCTCTGCCTACAGTAAAAAACACAAGCCTGGAGTCTCTAGTTCTGCTGGTCTAGTATGATGACCTCAGATCATAGCAATTCATTCTTTAGAAATTATATTAATATTTTACCACAGTTTGACGCCGTCTGTGTTGAAACATTACCTCAGTAGTTATCAGCAATAATGGTAAAACTCTTAAAAGTACCCCAGTTTCTACTAAATACTTGTGCAAAAGGTTCAAGCCACTTCCAAAAGATTGGGTTCTTTTTTTGATTGTTAAAATTCACAGTCTTTTGATTCTAATAAACACAAAAAACGCAGAATCAAAAACAAAATGTGTCGCTCAGGCAGCTGCTTATTGATTCTTTGAATTGGTCCAACCGTAACGCTTGACTGTGTCTCTTGAAAAATGACCGTGAGGCTGCCATAGTTTTGTGTATTGCAGATCTTCAATAATAGCATCTCTGAGTGATTACAGGCGGGAATCGACCCATGTACCTGCCTGTGGTACGATCAATGTCACTATGAGCAAAGAGGCCAAGAAGATCATATTATGTTGTAATAACAGAAAACACGCAGACATTGGCTGAGATTCATAAATGAAGGAGTGTGTGGAGGTGCCTTTGAAAAAACCCAAACTACTGGTGCCACATCCTTCCGTTTCAGTATGATGCATTCGCAGGTTCACATAAACGCTTTTGTTGTCTCAGAGCTTGGCATCTTTTTGCCGGTTATCTTTTGAAATAATTCGTAGAAGAATGAAACTGTCGGCTACTGAGTTTCCTTGAAATTTTGATGTTGTTGTTAATTACTTTGTCTGCTTGATTGTGTATCGAAAGTAACAGACGATGACACAAATTTGACATCATGGGACAAAATTGGTGAGCTCTTTCTTTGCGATGTCCAAATAAACCAAGCAAAGCAGTCTTGTTTGGACAGATCCCCTTGTTAGGGCAGATCATAGTCTTTGTTTCTGGGGTCATGGTGCTGTCCACTGTTGGGTTCTCATCTCTTGTAGTGGCTTGGAGCATCAGCAAACATGTATTTGAGCCTGTAGGCCTCAGCCAGAAGCAAACCCACCTCCTCATTGCCCCAGTGTATTGTGGGAAGGTTTTGCAGAAGCATTAGCAAACTCTGAAAAGACATAAAAGACATATTTATCAGAATGAAGGATAACGAGATGATCATGTAGCGGCTTTTACTCTAACAATTTCTTTAAACATCTATTCTACTTCAACATACATAAAGTAACCTGCAGTTTTATGGTTCAAACAGAGATGGCGACAGAGAGGCAAAAGTGACAGATTGCAGCTTTAAAATATTAGTTCTGTTCACATGTCTCGGCCTAAGCAGGGGTCTCAGCGACAATGTGTGCATTTATCAGTACGTGGGTTTCTTGAATCGAACCGTGACCTCAGAAACGCCTGCACTGTGCTCTACCAGTGAAGCGACAGTATAAAAACCTACGAGATCATTAATCATTATTAATTACATATATTGACAGCCTCAGCATAAACACTTCTGCTCAAACAATTACCCATCACAGCCTTTCCTGCACATCTGATGAGACAAATAATAAACAACAGAGCTAGAGACGTAACCGGGCTGTGGAGCGCGTGAGAGAGAGAGAGAGAGAGAGGGAGAATGAGCTGTATAACAGTACGCTCTCATTTCATGACCGCTGAGGTGTGGTGAATCTGCTGGCCTGTGAAATTTAGTTACAGCAGCGGCCGTTCCACTGGAGGGCCAATTATTTCAATAGTCTAAGAGCAAGTGACGGCCGAGCCACTGTACAGTGACGCATGCGTGCGTGGAGCGCGTCCAGTGCGCAGACCGTCGCGTGTAACGTACACGCGTTTATTTACGCTACGGAGCCTAGCGGCGGTGATGCGCAGAACACGCGGGAACACATGGAGGTACCTGGAAGTCCATCATGGAGAGGATCTCCTTACGCCATTTGATGAGGAAGGCGGCGCACACGTACAGGTGGAAATGAGAGAATCCCTCTGACTCCGCCTACAAATCAAGACAAATCATTTGCATAATTAGTTAAGAAAGCAGTCATGTAGCAGATGCTTTTATCCATATGATGTAAAGTACACAGCAAGAGTCCCTGGAGCAACCTGGGGTAAAAATGCCTTTCCGAGGGGCAAAAGTGCTGATGGAGCATAACTCACTCTTTGCAGGGATCAAACCAGAAAGCTTCCAATTAACAGCCCTAAGATTAAAGACCCCTGTGGTGAAAGTCATGTTTTTAATGTTGTTTATATGTCCATCTGGAGTTTTTAATATGCGTTACGACAAACCGTGTGCAAATTCATCAGTCATCAACATTTCTGAGTATTTTGTTCTTAAAACAGCAGTTTACCAAAGACTGAAAATCACAGTTTAAACTGTTACATCATAAGCATGGCATAACCAATCACATCAACGAGTGGACCGAGTGAATCAGGTAGTCCCGAACTGAGGCAGGGTTTAAAGTAAAATTTAAAGCTATTTTAAGCCATGAATTAATTTTTTTTTACAAGAAAAAATGTTTAAATTGGATAACTGAAGACTCAAAGATGAGATTAAGAGATCAAATGATCAACTACAAGGGCATTTAAAGAAGGTTTGCCAAACATGTACATTGAGTCCACATTTACTCAACCTCATATTGTACCAAACAATGACACACAAAAGGAGAATCTAAGAAAACACAACAGAACATATAGTAGTCATTTTATAAAGCACTAAAACCATAATGAGTTTATGTGGCTCAGTTTATGTGCCTTGGCTCCAGCAATTGCAAATTCTTTTAGCCAGAAATAAACAAAACTGTTTACTTCCATCATGAGTAATAAGGGTTTTAAGGTGACGCATATTATTTGTTAAATTATTCAGCGAGCTCAGAGTTGAACGCCTACACAGGAGCAAGTAATGTAGTTGTACCATCTATGTAATTTATAGACTTGAGAATTAGGTCATGTTAGTAATTCCCAGTGAATCTAAATAAGACACCACCCATTCTGTCTTTGCTCTTTGTGTGTCCTCTCCTCTCTCTTGCAACCCTTTATACTTGTGTGTTTGGTACAGTGTGGTACATTTAGTCACTTGAGAGGCAGTGAGTGGTTATAAATAGTTTTGTTTACTTTGTTTCTGTTGGTTCCTCTTGAAGCACAAGGACTGGGGGAAAAGAGGGGGAAATAAGAGCGAAGAAAGAAGGAAAAATGATGAGGAAGAGAGAGAGGTAAAGAATTTGGATTTTAAAGTAAGAACCAGGGGCGATTCTAGGAATTCAGTCTTATGGGACTCATATGCATCTTAAATTTTGGGATGCGCTGATCCAAATGTATATTTCTCGATTAAAAGAGATCAGGCTGCAGGTGAGTGACAGAAAACTGGAGACGTAGACGAGGCTTGTTGTGTCGCGCCAAACAACAGCGCAGCTCCGGGCAGACACAGTATGTTGTGAACGACAGACGTGCCATAGACTGGAGGAAGGAATGATTTTTAATGTAGGGTACTTCAAAGTTGTAATGACTGATTAGGGAAGGAAATAAATAAAACCTCAGATATTTTAATACAGGCACTGTTTTCAACATACCACGCAGGTTTTCAGTAGCACTGCTGGCGGCCAGAAGTGAATCGCAGAGTTTTAGGTGGACTGAGATGAAAGAGAGGCCCAGAAGCACCTACGGCAAAAACCGGCGAAGTAACAAAAAGTGAAAATGAGGAGAAAGAAAGAGTTTTTTTGGCATTCGATTAGTAATACCAGAGATGTGTAAAATACAGACTTTCAAGGTCAAGTAGGTGGAAGGTTGTCTGATTGATCTCAAGGAAGTCTTGTATTAGACTGGTGTAGGGTCACGTCCAGCTGACTCCATCAAACACATATACAAAAACTCGGCACAGCTCTTAAATACTAGCTTGGCTAACTTTGCATTGTGACTTTTAATAACAATAAAGCACATTTAAATCAACATAAATCTAAAGAAATGTAAATTTATAACAAATACCACCATTACGTATACATTTATATATTTTTGTCCTCATTACTATAATGCTTAATTGCGACACCCAATAATTACGAAATAAATTAATCTGAATATTTGTAGCATTGTTACAAAAATCTACCACAAAATTACTGGGAATTCTATGGTACTACAGCATTTGAGCAACATATAAATACCGTGATGACATCACAATACTAATCATACAGTACCACTGTACATATTACTATGATAATAATACAATGGTGTTTTTGTCAATGGTACACTGGTAATTGACTTTTGCAATGTAAGTCATGTACCATATAAATGCCATAAGCAAATACATGGATTATGGTAATTATAAAACAACATGATGTTTTCATCCAACACAATCACAGTAAAATCTTTGTTAGGGTAAGGAGACACGGGGGTGGGGGGGGGTTGGGTGGCTAGAGGGTGCATGACTGAAGACTCATCAACAAAACCAGAAGACGACAAAAATATTGGTGATGAATGTTACTTCCTCACCTCTCTCTGCAGCCCATCTCACTAATGGAGGGGACGGGAGGTGCAGATGCTTAAATACATCATTATTAACATGACTCTCCTTTTTGTTTTTTCACAGCTCTTCTTTGCTTTCTTTCGCTCGCCCTCCTCTCTCTCTCGCTCTCTCTCTCTCTCTCTGGCCTGAGCTCTTTGTGTCTCTTTATTCGAGCTCGAGGGTTGAGGTTCAATTACAGCAGCGAGCAGACAAAAGAGTAAAATCAGGAATCGAGGTTCTTTTCTCTCACACGCGTGGACAAAACCATCACCTCCTCTTCTGATGGGGCCACGCGGCGCCTCTCGCCGGACCCGCGGCACGCGTGTGGTCAGCGGATAACTCTAATGAATGCGTTCATGAACAATTCATCCGAAAGACATTATTCAATGCTATCGAAAAATCCCAAAGTGTCGCCTAACAATGGCTGTTAAATACAACATTAAGACCCCTTTTCAAGGCAACCAAATCAAAACGGACCCCTTTAATGTCACCATGAAATCAAAATATACACTTCCTGTTTTTTATGAAATATAAAATTCACGTGCCCTCGTAATGTTCAACCGAAACCTCAAAATGTACTTCACTGATGATGTCTGTTTGATGGCTTGGGCGGGGCCAGAGCTGTTAACCACTCCCACTCACCTCCACCGTGTGTTACTACGCTTTTTTTGTTCAATAGCCAATCAATTCCAGCAGGAAAAAACAAGCCACGCCCCCATTTCTGAGTTTCACTATGAATTGCATCACAGCACTGAAGTCGGTTGGAACTCCCGGTTCACGCTGTGTGTTATTCTATTGCTCATTTTCATACAGTCCTAGCATTTATACTTTGGAAATGACTTTCCTTTTCTGCTAATGTAATCGCGCGAGAGGGCGTGAGGTAGGTTAGAAAGCAGGGCAGGTTATGAAAATGTGTAGTTTAACCTTCAAAATGCTCAAGTCACATGACAGTTTCTCTCAGTGTACGGTGACCTCATTCATACCCTGTCCTTCTCTACCTCAGCAAGGTGGATAAACACTGCATTTACTGCCTGACCCGCCCCGACCCTGTTGTGGGCCTCAGAAAATAAACACCCCGAAAATGTGGGAACTGAGACAGAGAAATGACCCAATAACCTCTGTGGTTGTCCAGCTGTACCAGTGCGAGAGATAAGAAAAAAGTAATAAGGGAAGAGAAAAGCAAAAGTTTTGATACTGTACCTTTAAGACTGCTGTAACAATTTATATGTAAATAACCTCTGTTACGATTGGTTAACCTCTCTTTACTGCTGTGATTGCTGGGGCGAACCCAGCTGTTGCGTATTGAATAGGTGTCGATATGTACCGCGCTGTTCAAAGGTCTGGGTCCACATTTAAAAAAAAAACACTGAAAAATCTGAAAAGTTTTATGATAAAAAATAAAAACAAACTATACGATGCAATATAAAGTTCCGCAATATTTCTGGGCTTCTAATCAAATTAAAACATTTGTGTCAATGACCATGTTTGCTCTCTTGTGTTAAAGGTGAAAAATGTACTTGTCTTCACTGAGGCCCAAAGAAAAATATTTTTATATTATTTTATATTATTTGGGCCATGGTAATTAATGCAGACAAAATCTGATTCTGCGACAGCCCTATAGGAACATATATAGCAATATATAAGAATACATATTTATTTTGATGATGATATAATTCACAATTAAACCGTATTAAATTATTAAAAAAGGTAAAATTAATAATAACTCTTCGTATCGTCTTCTAAACCTTTAGGTGATGCAGGTGGTCATGTGATAAACTCAAGGTTATGACATCAAAAATGTGCAGATTTCTAAACGAGTCATTTTTGCAGCTTGGTTTTAAAAAGTCTTAATTAAACGTAGCCTAAAAACCATTTTCCATTAAATCTCTTTTAATGCTGTTGAACAGAAAACGGCGGCGTTGGCAAACAACAGCACGCTGACTCATAACGAACAGAAGAAAATTACACGCGTGTCCTCCATTCACCATTTCCTCTGAAATGCACTTGTCACCTGACAACCAAACCCCTTTATCCAATAAAAGCCAGCAGATCCACGTCAAAACGCCGGGCGAGAGAGATCGAGCGGCAGATAGACGGAGGCAGATATAAAGGACAAAGAAATGAGCAAGGCGATATATCAAAGCAAGCTTGAGACATTGAGAGGACACGTCTGCAGAACATCAGATGAAGGAGAAGATTCACAGGAAAGGAACCGCTTCACAAGAATATTAATGAATGACAGAATACGACCGGTTCCGGTTCCTTTTCTCCAGGATTTGTAAGCAGTAACTTCTGAAGAGCTGTGGAGGTAATTTGTCATTCAGGGGAGACTGTTTTATTTCCTGTAAACCTTGTAATTACATCTGACCCAGAGGTGACCAGGAACCAAAAGGTTAAAGTATAGAATCAATGAATCAATGAGGAATCAATTGTGTTATTCAATAATCATGGGTAGTTGTGGCCTACTGGTTAGAGAGTCGGCTTGTAATCTGAAGGTTGTGTGTGTGTGTGTGTGTTCTCAACTCACTACTCCAATGTGTGTGCACCAACCGGATGAGTTAAATTGCAGGTATGGGTTACTTGGTATCCCTTTACTCATTTACATTCACAACAATGATATAAATCTATTTGGGATGTATGTGGACTATATTCCTGAAACCAAAAAAAACTCATAAAATACTACCAACCAACAGTGGCACCCATTGACTTCCACTGTAACTTAAAATATCTTCTCGTGTGTTCGAAATAAGAAAAGTGATACAGGTGGTTATACAGATAGTGGTTATAGATCAAACTTTCACAGCTGGCCTATATTAAAAACGTGTTATTGTTTAAGGTACTGAACCTCAGGACACTTTAAGATGCGTCAGAAAAATTACAAACCTGACACAGTAGCACATACACGGGCATTTCTCTAAACCTGTGCCCTGAATTCTAATCCACTGGCCTGGAGTCAGTGCGGCAGTACCTGGTAAGTGTCCCACAGTCTAATAGTACAGCGGAGGGGCAGCTCTCTCATCAGTAGATTATTCATCCAGCGGAAGGCGAACTGCAGATACTCCACTTCACACTTCTGAAAGTGCATGTGGACGTCCTCTGTGGGCAGGGAGAAGAAAGCAGAGAGGGATTATATCCACTGGTGGTTGTGTCTACAAAGTGCAATACTGGGAATAGACTATTGTAACCCATGTATGACCCCCATCGCTTAAAGAAACCCCTCTGGCCCTGAACTAAAACCTTTCGGCTATTGTTGAAATCTCTCCTCATCCGTTTTACTGAATTAACACTATAGACCTCCAACATGTGCGTAATTATGTTCGATTGAATGGAGAGAGAGAGAGAGAGAGACAGAGAGAGAGAGTTGGAGGGTAAGAAGTTCAATGAAAGAGGGATTTTTCTGATAAGCTCTCCTTTGGCCTTTGAACGGAATACGAATGGCTTTGGAAAGACTGAATTCCTGACAGATATTGATGGAGAAAGTGTGACAGCTCTCTGAAGGTACAGAGAACTGAAGGACGGCAGATCTGATAAAAGTCACAGAAATAACGCTTAACGAGAAACTTAATAATAAAAAATAATCTTCGTAATGTTACATGAGGGTTGCGTCATCCTTCCCATGTCACTGGCGTGCAAACTGAACATGATCAAACATTTTGATTCTCTTTGATAAAAGGTAATAAAGTAAAAGTCGGTTCACACAAGACTCGTGTCTTTAAATAACATGAAAGGATAAAATAATCGTGCGCTAAAGTAATTTACAAAAAATCTTTAAATAAAATTGTTTAACGTTTTATAAAAACGTGTGAAAATTTGAATATAAATTTACAAAAAAGGGTTTGCCATTCTCTTAGAACATTTAAATCCCAAATACATGTTAAGCATCTTCATTTTAAAAAAGTAAATTTAAAAAAAACTATTTTAGACTAACAAAATGCTGAAAAACCATAATTGGTTTGACGAAGCTGTAATGTTGAATTATTCTCATTGTCTAGCTATAATCCTGTATGATAAAGGAAATTAGTTAACACGTACACAGTTTGACAGGCAGGTAGGACATCTTATCGTTGCATTTAGACCAAATACAATGATTGGTCGAACATTGTATGGTCCTCCGCCTTCCACAGAAAATTTGTATAGAAATAAACATATTTTGGCCACTTTTGCTATCAGGATGTAATAAAAAAAAAACATTTAAATAGCAGAACGAAAAATGTTTCTGGAAAAATTGGCTACCGTGCCTTTAAAATGCCCAAATTTGGAAAAACACGTTTGGAAAGAATTTGGTGTGCACTACTGTATTCTCTCTTTCACTCTCTTGGCCTCTGAAAGAGCAATTTGTTTCCCTTGGGCTACAGTCACTTCATTCCTCTTTCCTCTCAGCTCACTTCCAGTTGCCTTCACACCCTAATCGCAGGGGCTTATGGGGAATTGATTTCTCTCCTGTGCTCCCCGGTGAGTTGGTGGGCTCTGCTATTGCTCACAGTGTTTGTGGATGCTGATGGATGGAGTAGAGGCACTCTGCAGCTTTTACAGAGAGGCTCAGTGTGGGCTGTTCAGCTTATCACTGCAAACACTCAGAACTGGGAGGAGACGTACAGATGGCATAAACGCTCTCACCGAACAAAACAGGGGAGAGGGTGTGACTCCAGGAAATGGAAACGGACCAACAACAACAAAAAAACACCTCCCAAGGCAACGAACGAGAAAATCTCAGAAAAACAATTCCTTTCTTTTTTGTATGCTTTAAGCCAGCATTTACGGTTCACAAACAACTAGTTTAGCTGGTTTCTGAGGGCAAAAGGTAAACGAAACGGGTTCATTTAAGGGACTCCAAACTTTTCTGTTTTGCTCTGTCAGTCATGCACTGTTTCGTGCGCTGAAGCTTCTAAAGGTGTAAACAAAAACAAAAAACGGACCCATCACGAATAACGGAAAAGTGGCACACGGTCGGCCCGAAGTCGTTTTGACGACTGCTTTAGAACTATTTTTAGAAACCCTTCAAAAAGTTTTGCGCTCCTCGGTGCAACAACAGCGCTGATAACAACAAATAACAGCAGACGCAACGGCTTTGTTAAAACGTCAAAAGACACAAACACGAACTTAAAATGTGCGATTAGCGCGTGAAGTAGCTTGAAAAGCTACTTCGGTAACCTCACCATGCCACGACCAACTGTCCCGAACATGACCAGAGGAAACATTGCACCCAAACATTTACACTCTCCTCATTTATTCTCCCTCATGTCGCTGAAAACCTGTCTGTCTTATGTAGGAACACAAAAGGAGAAACCAGTGTATCTCAGCCTCCCCATTGCTCACAACTATATTTCTAAAGCCCCTCCCACTATAAAATGTGAGCTCTTGGCACAGCTAGAAATATAAAAAAATAAGAAAGAAAGAAACCCACTAAGAAATGTCTTGATTTTAAATTGTTTGGGCTTATTTTAATGCTTGTTTTGTCATTCTTCCAGTCCCCCTTACCAGTTTGTTGAGGCCTCTGGTGTGTCTCAGCCCCGGATGAATGCTTGCACGTTTTTAACACAGTGAATGAAGTATAGCATTGACACGAGCTTCGTGCTCATAAACGGCCAAAAAAGCTCCAGCATCGCTCTCTTGTTTTTCTATAATTCTACACAGTGTGAGAGAAAGCAGCTGATGAATGATGGTGTTTGTGAACATGATCTTCATACCATCTATTCTGCTGATGAGTTCCTCCAGCACCTTCACTTTAATCTGAATCCCAGGCTGGGCGAAGGTGTAGTTGTCCTGGGTGAGAGAAACAAGGGCGATATTTAGAACACAGAATGATTCGTCTGTCACTCTATAATGCTCCTAATACGTAACTTGAATTGGAGTTTTAGCGCGCCGCTCAACGTAAACGTCACACGCGGCTTTGACCTCCACATTAATATTGTTTCAGATAATGTAACGGAAGAGTGACTAGATGAGGTTGCTAGGGAGCGTAAATGCAGAAAGTGCAAAGAGACAAAACAGTAAAGTAACTAAAAGCCGGAGATAACATGCATTTGAGCTTAGAAAAAGGAGCGTCTTTGAAAGGCGGTATTTAAACAACACTTAAAGGCAGGGTAGGCGATTGTTTTTCCACAAACAATTTTTATGTCTCTTCACATCCCGATAGCAATCACCAAGATGGTCTAAACATATTTATATAAATATTTATATCCTGTGGAAGCATAAAATGTTCGTCCAGTCACTGCATTCGGTTCGAATGCTGTACATGTTCATATGTTTTAGAGGAGGCGTGGTCTGGGTGATCGCTCTGAAGAGAGGGCGGGATCTTATGCTTTCAGAGCAGCTTGCTATTGCTAGCGTCTCTGAAATAGCCCACCCTACCTTTAATGAACATTATTATTAAGCATCCTGAAATTCTTTCATTAATGCTGTAATGCATCGTATCTAAATGTGCATCTCTTTCATCCTGTTTTGATTTTAAAACTGGCACCACCCAAGAAAACACAACCCTCAGAGATCTGGTAGCCTAATACCAGCTAAATTACCAGGGGTGCTGTGGCGTCACATTTACGGCCATTTCATCATAATGAATAATTCTGCTTCTCTTCCGCTGTGGGCCATTAAGGGCCAGTGGCTGCGCGCTGTGATTTGTGTTTCAGCCCAAGGGGACGACCGTACAGAAAGACACATTCTGTGTTCTGATCCGTGCGCTCGTTCTGCCCTTCAGCCCGGTTCTGCTCAGCCGATGAGCATGACGCAGCTCGGCCCACGGGACAATATGATGCCGGCCTGCGTCTGACCTTTGCCCCCGTCTGTAGATGAACACCCGGACACGCTTGTCTCACTTTAACAGAAGGACTTTCTCAAGGGACTCGGAGCTCTGCATCCCTCTAGCTTCAACTTCCTGTCTCTCTCCCGCCGACAGGCAAGTGTCTTATCCTCCAGAGTTTAAGCATAACAAAAGCTCTTTTGTTCAACAGAGTGTTTGTTATTGTTGCACTTAACTCTGTGTTTTGGATAAGAACAAATGACATAATGACCACTACAGGGTTTAGTTTGACTAAAAAGACACAAAGAGAAACATTGGCTGTGTTTTTTTTTGTCGTGGCACCATTTCGCACGAAGATAACAGGAAACAGATCAAGGCCACAATAACAATGTCATGTCCAGTGATCTAGAACGAATTCAACGAAGCTCTACAGATAAAATGCTTATTTCTCAGTAGCAACGGAATCAAACGTTGTATGCACGTTCGGCATTTATGAATGATAATTACGAACGAATGAATGAATGGTTAGAAACAAACCTGAATCCCATCCAGCAGTTTACTCATGCACCAAAAGCTGTCGGCTTCAATGTTCCGCTGCGTGTCCAGTGGCATGCTCGCCATTTCAAAATTTTCCACGTCCTCCTCTGAGACAAACAGAAACAACCACAGAAACACACAAATGGTCACATTTGGATCAAAACTAACACACACAGGGTTCACAACCAAGAACTTACAGAATCTCAACTGATTCTTTTCTTCGCACCCGACTCGCAGTAAGAACTCGCATGGCTTCCACCCGTGCTGCATGTGCGCGCAGCGGCCTGCGTTTACCGCCGCTTGTGTTTTAATGCGCGTCGTATGCAGGGACAACACGCAGCCATTAGATCATTAGCCGGCAAAGTGCATTCTTTATTCAACACATTTATCATCCCTGTCCCCCGGTTCTGTCTCCCTCCGCAGGCTTTCCCCTCACAGCTTTGACCTTTCTCAACTCTTTAAACAGTATGTGCTAAATGATGCTGATACGCATATTATGCCCCAGAGAGCCAGACCTGGCTGGAAAAGACTTCTGTGTGCCGCTCGCTCCACAGCTAATGTAGTGCTCACTCTCTCAATCTCTCTCTCTTTTCTTAATAAGGATGGAGGGGGTACTGGGGAGGGGGGAGACGAAGAGCAATTTTGAAGAAGCGTTGAGTAAAGCGAAGGACAGAGACAGCGAGGGGGGGGTATGTTCGCATTCAGCGTGCACATTGCCAAAGCAATTCAGTCAATCACAGAACTGTTATTGCAGAACATGAGAGCAGAACTGTAGATAAGGAGGAGGTCAGGTGCAAGGTAAAAGCGACAACGAAGACAACGTGCACACGATCAACCGCAGATGCTCAACTAAAACGGCCATTCTGAGATTTTTGGGAGGTCGATGCAATTTTAATCAGATTCGGGCTGTGCAAAAATACATGTTTTACCAGTTAAACTACAGGAATGACTCGCAAAGCATGATGCCACCCATAAAACACGTCAGCCTTAGATTCTTGCTAAATACATTTCCTCTAGGATGTAATACTTTTTGGTTTGTTTAAAAACTCCAGTGGCCTGACATTTGTTACTTCTTTTCAAATACTGAGAAAGGCAATAGAAAACCATAATTTCTCTGACAATAGCGCTAGGGGTTATGGGTAATATTAGCCCAAAAGCACATATGTATGCACACTTTGAAAATCTACCTGAAAACACGCTATCTGGAAGTCTTTGACATACGTTATTTTTAACATACTTCAAT
>JAZGTJ010002878.1:0-39110 GCA_036877575.1 Botia almorhae | reverse complement strand
TTGTTCTTGAAATGAACTCTTTTGACATTTAAAAGATTTTTTGCAGATAATGGAAATAAGCAGCCAAACAGGAAATGAAGGGATCATTATTTTCATTAAGTGTGATTTAAACACAAAACAGTGTAATAACATGATAAACAGCTGTATCAACAGCTCCTACACCCTATAACTCATTGTGCTGGGTCATGTTGGTTCAGTGATAAAGGTGTATAGAAAATGTAATTAATATTTATAGCTGTTTGCTTTACTAAGGTGGAGATATTGCTGCTAGAGCGTTTTATTATATGGAGGGGGTCAGACTGGATATATGTAGCTATACATCACAATTTTATGAAATAAACAGTTCCTGTTCTTGATGTTGATTGGTCAATAGAGCATTCTTGCCATGCTAAAAAACACAATGTACTAACAGCTTTTCTGTAAAACACCTGTTCATCTAGATACTGTGTTTATGGCTCTACAGCACCTGCAGAGAACCTATTCAGGTACTGTTTGCATGACAGGGACTGTGTCTCACCAGGAAAGGATACGCAATTAATTTGTTTAAAAACACCAAGTTTTAATGAAAACTTCAGTGTTTTTACAATGAATTATCTTATTTTATTACAGAAATAAGGCATTTGAGCTTATATTTACAATATAGCACATCCTTTTGTACTTTTATTGCTAAAGTACACCAAAAATTAAGAATTGTAGTTTTGATTATTTTGAAGTTATGTTATTTAAAATGGGAATTAATACTTTTTTCAATAGTAGTAATACAGTAATTTTAAATTTTATTCAAACATCGTAAATGCAATAGAAAGGTACTATCATGATGTACTATATAAATCGTTTAGATGAAATGAAAACATTAATTAAAGAAAATAATTGAATGGTCATAAAAGTAAGCCTAATGTCTTTTTTGGGTGATTTAGGGGTGAAATTAAACTATAAAGACAATCTTGATAGATTTGATGAAATTCTTATAAGTCAAAAAGAAGTATAAATATACTAATACTGCACATTGAGTGTATTATTAAGTTCTTACCATTGAAGTCATATTGTTGGATATTTTTCAGTGATTTGTGGATGAAGTACATGCTTCCCAGAGCCTAAAATTAAAGTAATGAATCAATCTGTTAAACAAGCAAACAAACATACATACATACAAACATGTTTTCAAGTGAGCTTTTAATGAAAGCCCTAATCATATTCTGAGCAGAAACTGAGCTTATGACCTGCCACCTTAAAAGTAATGTATAAGCAGAGGTTAATAAAGATCTTCACTCTCTGAAGAGCTTTGATTTTGGATGATGATGTTCTCACATCATAATCATTAAACCCTGACTTTCAACAATCTGCCACAGTCAATATCCTTTTGTCTCTGAGACAAAAACATCCAATCACAGACCGGAGCATAGTTTTGTCATTTTAACACAACACAACATTCAGATACTGTTAAACACAAGTAAAGCATGAAGATGTAAGCGTCTCTATAAATGACCATACAGAACTTTACAGCAACAAACACAGGCTCTGCGCACACACTTCACGCACACCCATGCTGGCAGGGTGGTGAATGGATTTAATGTACTGGCTGCTTGCTCCAGTGAGCACTCATTAATCCAAGACAGACAGAAAATTAAAACAATCACACAGGGATTAAACACACGGGCCCGGTGTTAGCCCGCCATGAGACCCACACAGGGCAAAGAAAAATCACCTGCCGTTCTGGGAGGTTTGGACATGCAGCAAACACGACACCCATTCCATAAACACACACATTTTATGCTTCCTTAGAATTTAAAATATTCACCCCAAGAGAAAGACATAACTCTTGTGAGTAAATTATGCCTGTTTAATGTGACAGCGCTTTTCAGATTACCAGTCTTTAGAGAGTAGATGGACACATGCATTACACGTTGGGCCATGTCTCTGGATGAGTTAGGAATTGTTAAAAAAGAAATTAGAAAATGTTGCAGGTCAGTTTCGAAGCTGCATCCTCAGCATAAGCACCACAGCTTTGGAACATGTAATAAACATTTGGCTGTAACTCTGACAACATCAACTAAAATTTTGTCTTTAGTTCTTCTTATCCAGAACTCTCATCCACATTTTTAAGCAACTTTAACAGGCACTAGGTTGTGCCTGTTAAGTGTTGAGCAAAAGAGTCATAACAGATTTCTCCCACATTTCTACACAAAGTCAATATATTGTATTGCAGTAAGGTATCATTCAGTGACTTTAACGAGAATCTATTGTTTTTAAAAGACCGCTAGAGAATAGGAAACAATTAATCTATTTAATAGCCTATGGTATGATTCAGAACTTTCGGAATTTCATGGCAAAGAAAATCTTTTTTGCACCTTTTCAAGATAAAGGCCTAATTGCATGTCTCGCACTCTCTTTCTCTCTCTCTCTCTCTCCCTCTATCTCATCGGCTGTGTTAACACCCATCTTCATTCTCATTTCTCTCACATCATCTGTATTGATTTGTAATTACTTTTCTGAGGGCTGTGAATCATGGCTTTGCTGGCAAGAGTGTGTGCGTAAATGCAGAGTGTCTGGCACACTCACAGTACAAATGGTGTTTTGATAAAAAATCACTTTCAAGTCAATAAATTTTTATTAAACGCTGCCCTAGCCTGATTGATGAAGATAGGTGTGAGGCTAAGAGTGTGTTGATGTCTCTCTGTGTAGGTGTGTGTTTGTTTACTTAACCATATATTGGAGACAAATTTGTACCCAAAAGTCAGCAAAACCTGAAAATCTAAGCAAAACCTCCTGGGCATGTCCTCATTTGTAAAAACACAATAAAAACATAGTAAATAAAGTTGAATAAAACTTTCAAAAATTGTTAAAATACAAAATGTTTTATATTAGGGTTAGGTTAGTGTGGTATAGGTTATAGTGTTTCTAACTAGCTGTGTATAAAAACTATAGAACTATGTATGTCCCCATTTAGATAAATAATTAAACGTGTGTGCTCAAATAAAACAAATATTATATTTGGTAACAATATATGGAGTAGGAGTGGAAAAAGTCCATAGTCAAAAAACTCCCTAACCTTACAACATCAACAAAACAAATTTACACTCGCTCACTCAAACACCCTCGGTTTATTTTTCACGTTTAGACGTGAGGGGCCTAATCAATAGTTTTAATCTGGAGTTAAATGTATTGACTCGGTCCACTGGCTGGCCACTCCTGCACATTAACCCAGTCCATCACGGTACAGGCTGAAAACCTAGAATATACACACACACACAGCACCCCTCACCTGGGTGGGCTGGGGGTTAATACCCTGTCACTTTTGCAAACACCAGCAACTTCTCTTTTTCTTGAACAAGATTTACACACATTTCACTCTGCGTTCAGTCCAACACCCTTTGATGGACAAATACTGGCAAAGAGTTGACTTCGAAGGGTCATGGTTTGGCTAGTTAGCATGGGCCAATTAGCATCTGCTGGCATATGCCATAACTACACAAGGGCCTTGACCAGTCGTTACAGATCTCAATAGTTGACCTCTTCCTGTAAACATATAATATAAATGTACGAGTGGCTTATTGTACAGTTTACTCATAAGACTGTAATTTCAAATGATGGCCCTAATATACATAAGAGGGTTTGCAAATAACTGTGCATTTATAATATCACCTTTGTTGCCCTGCAATGAGTTTGTTTGTGCATAGCTATATTAAAATGATTGCAGAGCTCCATCTAGTGGTTAAATAAATCAACTACAGCACTCAAGCAATTCTATGACATTTAGATGCCTTTCCCTTAAACGAGTCAATAAGGAAACGAAACGTAGTCATCTTGTCAGATATTGCAACAGTCGTATTACTCACTGTAAAACTGTCCACAGCCTTAAAATGACTGTCCACGTAGACACATACTCTGTCAAAGTCTGCCATCTCAGAGCTGGACTCTATGGTCCTATAGTCACAAGACATAAAGGACAAAACAAAGAATAAAAACAAAAATCTAATATGTAATTCATGTACTGACATTTTTAAATATTAAAATATTAGATTTAGTAGCACCGTGGTAATCTTAGAAAATAAATTAAGTATCATGGTATATGAACACGGTATTTTATGGTGATCAAATTGGTGGGCTATGGGATTGATATTAAGTAAATGGCAAAAGCAGCATTGAAAACACCTTCTTGTAAAATAGCACATGACAAATCCTACCAGAAGAAGTTCTCAGCGTGGCCCATGTTCATCATGTAGTCCTTTCCTCCAACCTCCTGAAAGTGCAGGGCAATGAAGCGCGGCTTGTACATGTGCACGGTCTGCAAAGCCACACAATTCATTCATTCAACATTCATTTATTAGTGTGTTTATCAGCTGTTGTCAGTGTCTCTAAACACATTCAGACATTGCATCAGTATAAGCAACACTATACGAGACTAGATTTTTATTTGCCCTGCCAACACTTTTACAGGCTCAAGAAAATACTTATAATTGCATTTAAAAGATGCAGTCATGTTTATTCTAGGAGTAAAATTCCTGTGATTCAACTTCCTTGTGAGAACAGCAGATAACGTAACCTGATTTAATGGTGTACTACAGGCAGATCACATAAATGTAACAAACACTGGAAACGTTTAGGTTTACAGTGACCATTTAACAGGGTAAAGTTCACTCTATATAGATGTTCCTGAAGGTGTGTGTGTTTTTATAGCAGCTTTGAACAGATGGAGCTTTGACAAAGAAAGGCCAGTGGAACAGTAAAGAACATGTGGACAACAACAAAAAAGGCTCTTGTTTATTTTTCTTCTACACTGAGCAGCATCGAACTCTTGAAAGACAACTGACTATGTGTTGAATGAGACGGTTCATACTGTACTTACTGTATGAAAGACATCAAACTCACCATAAAGAACTCTCGTAGCCAATCTCTTTCAATCTCACCCACCTGAGAACAAAGACCAGAATTCCCTGTTAGGGCACTTTTATATTAGTAATAAATAGTCTGATTTAACCTCATGTTTTTTCTACAAGACAAACATCATAAAACAGTACTGTGCTGTATATCAAGATATATATTTATATAAAATATATATATAATTCACCTATATTTGATGAAATTACCTCCCTGCCTACCTATCCCCATGATAAGTGGACAAGAAACAATATACTGAAATATATTACACATAATATGACAAGATAATTGCATATGCAACACCTGCTGTTGACAGACATGATGTCTAATGATTACACACACACATACACATATATAGAGGAGAGAGAGAGAGAGAGAGAGAGAGAGAAGTCATAGATTTAAGCTATTGTGTGAAGCAGGATTCAAGAACTAAAATGCCATTCTGAAGTGTACAGGTGTTAAATGTGACTAGTCAACAAATATTTAAATGTTTACCTGTTTAGCTGAAGTTTCTGTTTACCTTTATTCTGCATTTGCCTGTTTTATTCTTTGCTTGTTTTGTTAGATGTGCATGCTTTTGTCTGATTTTACTGGCTCTGAGAGGCACATTTTACCAATGATTATGTCTGATACCCCAAATTTCAAGCTAAACGTTAAGCCTTAAGACAAAGAAGACTAACTATGAACTAAAATATCGTAAATATATTGTAAACAGTCATGTATGAACAAATTTGCCCAACACAAGCACAAGTAATACACAAGTTTACAGTGCAATATACTCTACTATACATGGTTTAAATAAAATTCAACTTAAAAACAAAGTAAATTCAACCTAAAAACAAACATTTACAACACTTACTTTAAGGGAATATTTACGAGCAGGGACTTGCATGTCTAACATGCCTAAAGGTTTTTGTGGTTATTGTTCTGAAGAACTTCATGTGGCAACACATGCTAAACATTTCTCACATTAATATTGTTACGTGCATGGCCACTTTCCAAAGCAACGTAAGGCTTACAGGCAATGCTGTAGTGAATATACAGTAATAGACAGTACAAAAGAAAAACAGGTTACAATTTGTATTTGCCTTTTAAATCACTTTAATGTTCTTCTTTGAGGGTTAAAAATATATATGTATTTCAAAATATATTTAGTTTAAATGTTTATGTTTTAGACATGTTTAAATTTTGTCTTGCAATTTCAGAATGTAACAAATTGCACGCAGTGGTTACTTTGCTTCACCATCCTAAGCACCCACACACAATTTTTATGGGTTCTGGGCCTTTTCTGTTTAAGGACATGACATAACCACACAGACAAATGAAGCCAAACTGACTTTTCCTGTAAAATCATACCTGCTCAGCTCAAATTTTACATCATTATTATAAACGTACTGTTCTAAATCGTGGTAAAGAGATAGTTTTGAACATTAACCTGTTATGTACATGCTCAACAACTGATTTTTAACCTAAAAAGTTACAGGCTGCACCTTTAAACCTTAAGCTGCATTTACAGTGGCACAAAAAATATTTTTTTACTCAGATCTGTCACATATCAGAATTTGTTGCACGTGTATAAACACACAAAAATCTGAATTTTTTCGTAAAAAAGCCACTTTCAAATGTGGATTTAAATCGAATACACACATATCTGATTATTTGGCTATAACGTCACTGTTCCACGATGGATTGCGTTGAATGACATCATTTTGCATATGTACCGAACCTGGTTGCAATGCTAGTGTTAAATGAGCGTCTTTATGATGGCAGCATTTAAAAAACACTTTTGCTTTAATTAATTGCTGTTGGGTGAACTTTTGCCGACTTTTGAACAGATTAATTAGCCATAGTCTATCCACAACTCGAGGGTCAATCACAGTGCTCCTATTAGTGAACGACTGGAATCTTTTTGCCGGGAGATTAATGTAAACATGGAATTGGATACGAGCCAAAAGTGTAAATGGGCGGGCCAAAAAATCAGATATGGACTTAAGATCGGATCTGAGCATTAAGACTTGCAGTGTAAATGCAGCTTTAATGTGTGTCTACACATTATATGCTATGATTTTACCATTCATTTCTTCTCTGTGAAAGAACAGAGAATGTTAATTTCATCTCCTGGGTGCCAGAGCCTGCTGATCTTAGATCTGTTGGATTCTATTGTTTTGATGAATGTTATGTTTTGGGTAGTAAAAGCTTTTAACCAGTCACAATACAAGAGCAGCTTCCACCTGAAGCAGTTTAGCTACAACTTAGTCTCAGCCTCCAACGCTACACTAATTAATCATTAAATGAATCAACTAATTACTTAAATGATAAATTATGATAAATTAATTACATACAAAAGTCACAAGAACTTGCTGAAATCATCAGTTCCAGTCTGACAGGATGGTTTCCATGCACTCTCCACGAATTGAGGAAGCACAGGCTTGTATTAGTCCACTTGGAAACGATGCTGTTCTCAGACTGCTATAGTGAAGTGACTATAGTGACTGACTAATTACTGGATTTGCCAAATGCCAGAAGATCAATACCTAGAATCAGAAGCATTCTGAATTTGGTCTAAGACAATTAAGACCAAAGCATACTTGTTGTTTTTAGTTGTATAGTAAAGTAAATCTGACTGCATGCAAAAATGGCGGGTTGTCAGGCAGAATAAGTTTGGAGTGGACCAGCTGTTACACCAATTGGGGAAAATCTGCTTTGTAAGACTACTTAAAGCCAGTCTCTTGTCAGTCAAGCTGTACAAATGTATATAGTATTTGAATGGGTGAGGATCTGCTTTCAGTCGTGGCAGGCCTTAACAGAGAGACCACATGAGTAAAGAGCCAAAATAATCAAGAATAACTTGACACATCCAGCAACTACTGTAACTTTAAAACATATTATAGGTTTAAACCAATAAACAGCTCAGCTTGTTTAAATTATGAACAGAGTGAATGACAGTTTGGTTTTGTAAAATCTTTTATACTTGTCATTTATTTTTTGGTATTTTTTGGAATCTCCTGACTTCTAATTTTTTTAACTGGTTTTGGGAGAAAATATATGGAATTCTGCTGACAGCATTACATTCCTATTGGTTGTTGAATACATTATCAAAATATGTAATGAACAAACCCATAAGGAGCGGAGCCTGTCTAAAAATGCTATGAATGGCAGGTGTGCTGCTTTAAGAAAATATGTGGATTTCTACAAAACCACAGCTTTTCCATGCATTCCTGGTGAAACAGTAAGCCATGAATAATTGGTGGAAGGTTGAATATATCTGTTTTCTCAGAACTTTGATAAAATAATTAAATTAGAACAGGAAAAACAGCAACAACAGACAAATCACAGAATCACTAAATCTTACACAATATTTGACAGATATCTGAAACCTATAGTAGACAAGCTAGAAAACTGTTAATTTCATTGGACTGTTCCTTTTGGGTTTGGTTTTGAACAATGAACAGCACCCTGACCACTCCCTGCCATAACCTGTCAAGCATGCAGTAAAAACAAGTCAAGAAAATTTAACTTCACAGGAGGTAAAAGATGAGATACAAGCACAGACTGATGCATCAGCCTTTTGCACTGCATTTGATGCTTTTACAAAACTGCACAATGTATTATAATGCATATCAACAGCAGCATATACCAGCACTTAATACTCTGCTCTTACTTTGATCTTTTATGGACATTCTATCTGAGTTAATTTCACTGAATCTGGTGGGTGGGGAGGCCAGTGGAAACTTCCTTTATCTCTGTTCTCAAGAGGATTTCCCAAATTTGCAACGCATTATTTCCTGTTGCCTGGCTACAATCCGTGCTAACATTCAACTTAGTAAAAATAACATAGAAGAACTAAGTTCACTGAATTGGAATGCTTTAAGACGGCTTTAAATGGTAAATAAAGGGAACACTGTATAAGAAAAGAGTTTGATATTTTACAAACTATAATGAGATATTGGTAAAGAGCTACAAAGATGTAGCCACATTCAGTTTCTGGGTCACAGACTGCATGCAATGCATGCAGCACATCACTCCTTGCATAGATGTTGGTGTAGAGATGGTGACCGATAGTCATTTTATCATGTCGCAATTAAACATGATAAACTGCAACTAAATACACCAAACTCATAGATCTTGCAAAACCTGAGAGGACTAGTAAACTCTTCTTGTGAACAGAAGAACAATTTCACCATTTTTGGAAGTTTGCTAAAGCATTAATATTGACCTATTCAAAACCAAAGCAAGGAAAGGTTGAAGTCCTTTGGGAAACGATATTCATCTGTTTACAGTCACAATGGGCTGTGACGTGCTTTCTCCCTGCCAAACATGGCCTGGGGAAACTGGGTAAGAGGCCAAATTTCCACTTGTGTAGCGTCCGTCCTCCCTATACGTACATTGAAGGCTATGCTCTGCCAAATACAACTCTGGAAAATCTGGACTGGGCATAAATGGGCATAAAAGCTACTACTTTTTATAAAAAAAATGTGAAACTCTGCTTGCCTGTGAAAAATATCAGCACCACAAGATCTTGGGGTGATTACCAAGGCATTGCTGTGTTTTTACAATGTTGCTATATGGTTGCGAGGATATTTTATGTGGTTGCTGAGTGGTTTATTACTGGCCCAAAAATGATTACTGAATATCTTTAAGTAATAAGAAATCATAAAATAAATTAAATAGTACAAATTACACAAGAAATAATGATTTAAACTATTCTGAAATTCAAGGAGGAGCTATAATTCATTGCGTGTTAACAAACACAATGTGCATCAAGGTAGCAATGGTGACTTTGCTTTAGTTATGTGTTAGCCCCAGTGCTTATACTCTTTTGTTAAGATGTACTGAGGTGAATTGAGAGAGGCAGCATAATATTCTGGTCCCCTTAAAGGGATAGTTCACCTTAAAGGGGTCGTCAATATATTGACCGGAGCCATAGGGATTAATTTTGTGTTGCCTGTATCTGCTTTTATCTGCATTACACGAACCACCAAGAATGGTTTCAGTTAAAAAATCTCCAAATATGATCTACTTAAATAAAAAGAGAAGAAATAGAGAAAACAAGTAAATTAACATCAGATTTTCAAACTATCTCTTTAGTATGGCCCATATCATCTCACTTCAACTTAATGTCTTAAGACAAGATCAATTGCTGCCTTTAAAAAAGTCATTTTTTTATATTTAGTAGTTAGTAGAGTCAGTAGATTGACTTTGTTTATTACTTTAGTGTTGCTCATAAAGGGAATTACATTTTTTCTGTTATGTAATACATTTAACAATAATTTGGAACTTATTAACTCCAGGTATATATAACTGTATTACAAAAAAATGTAACTAGTGAACTTCGAAGAACTAAACTCTCTAGTCCAGAGACCCTAAATGTTTTTTAGCCATGTAGACAATCTGCCGTATAGACAATCACCTAGAACTGTGACATAACCCCATCAAAATGATCTGACTAGATTGAGAAGCCATTAAAATATTTAATCAAACACCCATGAATGTCAACACTAAAAGGGATAGTTCACTCACAAATGAAAATACTGTCATCGAACTCTAGTAGATATACAGCTTCTATACTGTCTTCAAACTACTAATCATCAATCAGGTTAAACTCACCTAACAAGTCATAACATCAAGTAGAAATGCCAGAATTGTTGTCACATGAATAATTTGACAACAAATAAACAAATTAATTGCTGTTATTATAATAATAAAATATTATAATACAAAAAACTACTGGCATATTGGCAACTCAATTTTCAATTTGGATTCAAAATATCTCTAGTTTCAAATTATACTCTGGTGCTGACAATTACACCTGTTTTAAAACATAAAAATAGGCTTTCACCAAAAAGCCTACTCAAAGTTATTTGTGAACAATTTTCATTTTGGTGTTTTATAACGCTTTAAGTCGACTAAGACCAACGTGCATATTTCATTATGCCTCATTGCCATTTGTTTAATGCTTTAATATTACGCACTCTTCTTTCTAAAGTCCACAAATGCAGGGCACTGCGTAGTGCGTCTTTCAACTCCCCAGTTTGGCGGCAGCGCTTTTAAATCTCTCAGAATTGGCTGTCAGTTTCCTGTTTGATTTTAATACATACACAGGCCGGTGCGAGGTGATGATAGGTCGATAGACCTGTGGGGAGGTGCTGTCAGACAGCTCACTGCAAAGGGAGAGGATATTACTCTAGACTGGGGACTGTAGCGCTAAAAAGGCCCCGTGGAACGAAGAAAACCTTAAGTCTATACACTGCAGAACTGAGGGAGAGCCTCGGACTCTGTGAGAAGGTCCAGTTGCGTTGTGCTGTTGACGTTTGACGCTCCGTTTACTAGCGACGCTGCGTTACACACTGTATGTCACGACGGTTTGATTATGGAATACAAACTGTCATTTACCGATCACTTTTATGAAAATTAAACCCGTGTAAAATAAGCAGCTATTCAGATGGTGTTTCGGCCTGCTTAGTTATTTTTATGGGACCCTAAACACAGGTAGCATTCATCGATAGGTTACCTATCCACTACGTGCAGTTGCAAAAGTCGTCAAATGATGAAAGTAAGAGTAATTCGTCGCGGTATTATTTACAATGTACGCACGCCGTTTATATCACAAGTATAAATCATAATAACAATTTTACAGAGGCTACTTACATTGTCAAACAGTGATCCAACATTTGCGGTGACCAGTAAGACGTCCGTGTACATCTCCATGATCAGAACCCACCCAGCTGCAAAGAATTTAGTCCGAGAAAACTCTGATCTGACGTAGAAAATCGCACTTAATAGAGGAATAACAAAGAGGTTTAAGATGCGATTAGAAAAGTCTATCTCGCCCTGAAGACTTGGTACACCAGTGCGTCGCTCGCATCTTTGTTTGTGCTGTCAGTCTCCGAGATCATGAGGAAACATTCACATTCAAAGTCTTTCTCTTAGGTTTGTCAGTGGTGGGGTGGGATTTCTCCTCCCGCCTTCATGGTACTGTAATTGGACTACGTTTCTAAGCTGATTTAACCCAGCGTCGAAGCATCTGTAGCCTTTGAATTCCTGCCGTGGCAGACTAGAAAACTAGCGGCGCTTTCAATGTAATGCTACACGGCGTGCGAAGCTCCTCCCCTCCTACATGAACTATGAGCTACTGTAAAGAGATGAAGCGTAAAAGTTTCCGTGTATCACAAGCAGTTGAGCAACCAGAAGAGCCGAGAAATACACACCCAAATTATACAACTACACCCTATAAACAACATATAAATTATGTACTTGAAACAGTGTAGTTACATAAACATACCTTTTCATGATTCGTTCGACTACATGATTGTTTTTTTCCCACACTTCTTTTTGTTTATTTGTCGCATCAAGATCACCCAAAGAAACTTTAAAGACCATCTTGTGTTCTGTGTACGTTTGTTCAGTAGTGCAGAACACATATGTATTTCCTCATTATGTCATAATTTTTTTCAGATTTTTTTCAGATTTAAATAAGACAAATCAGATCAGATCAAATTTTAAACCTTTCCATTCAAACAAAATATTTACATATAGTGATATTGCTATATTAGGTTCAGGGTTTTTCTCTGGTCCAAATTGCAAGCTCTTAGCGCAGAAGTGGCAAGCTGAATTATTGTTTATAATTCATGTTCAGTATAAGGACACTCTGGCAGAACAACGTGTGCCTTTGGTCCAGCAGTGCTCCACATAAAACTCTCCAGTCATAGATGAATGCAGAGTCTAAAAACTTCAATCTAGTTTTCCATTTCTTTTCGGAACATGCTCCACATCACTGTCAAAATACTGAGAATGTTATGAATGAGTTAAGGAAAAGCAAAGAGCCAATAAAAGTGCTTGTGCAGGTTGGAAACTGTCATTAACTTGAGACTTATAGATTTTGCTTTAGTTCTTTTATTTACATATTAATATGGTAGTACATACAGTATGATGTTAGCACAGTGGTACTTTTCAGTAAACTACCAGTGTATTGTCGTTGATTAAGAGCATGGCATAGTTAAATCACCTAACCCTTAGTCCAATTCAGTGATAAATCTCACTTTCCCCTTATACCGTATAGAGTAGTCAAGTTCTTGGTAGTGTGTTCTACAGAGTAGTGCAGTACTGTTCCAAACAGGTCAAATGTACAATAAATGTCTGTTACATACAAGTGTAGTAAACACTGGAAAGAGTGATGATGTCACTGAACTGGAATATGACCTCCAGACAGGCAGACATTATCAAAGCTTCTCTCCACACTGGGCCTGAATTGGATCTTCATGTTAACCTCTTTATAGTTACAGTAAGAACTGTAAGAGCTCTTCATTGAGGTATGCCTTCACAAAGAAAACATTTCAGAGCTCTGCTGAAAGATCTAAGTGGTTGTCAACTAGTGAGTTGCAATCCAAAAATCGGTGGCAGGTCTGTTCTTAAAAGGTTGTGGACAGCAAAGAATAAAAATAAATACTAAATGAAAATAACGAAATGCCGTGAACCATAAAATTGTGTACCTTTGCTTTTTAAAGGATAAAGAAAATCCTTACCATATCTTTCATTGTTAATATCAAAAAGTGTAAGTCCAATCAGACCATTTTGCTTCAAAATAATGGTATGATGGTTGATACTGATACAATATTAGGCCCAGTGTTTGTTCCATGTCTTATCTTATTATAATCACATTTGGTTACACTTCAAAGTTGACTGTTAGGACATTTTGTTTACTTTTGTACAATAAACAATTTTAATACAGTACTGTGTTGGGTTGTCACTTGTCAAATCCAATCTAACATCCTGGTCCTAAAGAAGCAGCATTGGTCTAAGCAACTGTAGTTTATCCAACCTCTCTCTTAAGAGTCCACAGAGCCATTTATACACCCTCAGTAACCGGTTAAAATATATATTACAATTCAGACTAACTCCCATATACTGTATTAAACAATCTAAAATTACATGTTAGATGCTTAAATATAGTCTTGCCATTCAAGAGCATCTTTGTGAGCTCAATTATATTTTTTCAGTTTATTACAGGCAGGGGTGAGTAATACACAACTTTAATTCACTCAAATGCCCATTCACTATACCAAAAGCATATAAATGAGCAACAAAGTATTACAAAAGTCTTTTCTTGTATTAAAACTGCACTCATACATTTTTTATATTTCCATCTAAAAACATTAGTTGTTCTCTTGATTTTTTCCTCTGTTTTTTTGTACATGCCTCCTTGAGCTCTGAGAGATGTGACTGTACACATTATGAAATGACTATGACAATGATTAAATGAAAGAAACTATTACAATAACCATCTAGGTAGATGATTTGGTTTATAACAAACCTCAGAGCCTGAGTGTAATTTTTGGATCAGGTATCATCCAAAACAAGCTGACCTAATTCATTAAAGCCTTCAACTGATTCAGATCAGCCTCCCCTTATTCTTATGCTTTACAGGACAAAACCTTTAACGCAATAAGATAAACTTAATGTCTTGTGTGTCAGTAGTTGTAACCAATCATAAGTGAAGGACATTAAATCAAATCTTAATATAAAAAGTGCTTAAACATTTTAATCCACACAGAATAGTAGAAGTGCTATATACAGGAAGTGCGTCAGCCTACTTCTTTAAGAACCCCTTAATGTCAAAGTGTCATTTTAAAGTTAGTTGTATGAATACAAGCTGTAAACAGCTGAAGGACATAAACTTAAGAGATTTCAATCAGCCTTCACTTGGCCAATATCATTAAGACTCTTGTAAGGTGATTTGACTATTTTCACAGTCACACAAAAACGAGACATTCATAAAGATCATAGTACAAGTAGTACAAATTTTACACAAAGCCTTTTACACAGACTTGATTGTTTGTACAGAGGTATTTGGAGAAATTACAGCAGACTTTCCATCTGTAAAGGTCATTATAAACAGTTTAATATCTTCCAGATTAAACAGCAGGTTTTCCACACATATTAAATAAAGTTCAAAGAAATAAAAAAGAACTACTGGCACAAAATAAAAATTAAAAATTGTGCCAAAATAGGAAAATGGGTTAAATGAATTATTTTGAAATGCTTGCAACTTCGTTAACATTAAATTATTTCTGTGTTGAGTCAAATGTTGCACAGAAAATCTATATTTGGCGAATACCAGTGGACATGTTCCATCCAATAAGCATCACGCAAGAGTAATGAAATGTTATGAAACTCTAGAGATTTCCACTGAAGTAAAGCCAAACAACACCAGGGCACAAAAGATTTCTCAGGAAAGCTGGCTTTGCTTTCATTATAGTGCTACAGGTGGAGTATGACATTAGCAGTATCAAGGTAAGGCAAAATGTTTACAGTGAATGTAAATTGGATTTACACTTATACATTTGCAGCTCCTTATACAAACAGCAGGTTTTCCACACATATTCCTGCTTTGCTCTCCTGTTGAAATCCACAGGACTGAAGTGACTCTTGCAGAGGTATGACAGAGATGGATGGAAGTGTATCATGGCTTTAGCAGATAGCTCTGTGACGACTGCTTTTAGTCTAATGAGTTTTTTTTACAACATTGGCATCACATTTAGAGGTATTAGAGAACACGAAAATAATTGCACCACTTCTACATGCAGTATTTTAGCACAAAAACTGTCTTATTCACTTTCCACGGCTGTGCCATATCTAAATTAAGTCATTGACATTATATTTTATACAAACACAAACTTTTTATGAAGATTAGACTCATTATTCACAAAATTCTGCACTATCTGCCTGGTGCAATTAAAGTCACAGTTTTCACTTTTCATTTCTCACAGTTTTCATTTTCTACTTTCTACTTCAAGATCAGGCATTTTGCCGTGCACTACTGTCATCAGTGCAGTTCATGCTAAAATTACGCAGCAACACACGCAAATGAACAGCGCTGTTCGTGGGCGCAATTCATCTTTAGTGGATTCCTCCCCTTAATTGTTCATATGGTCCTAATGATTACTGCCATCTGTGTTTGAAGTATATGATAATAAAAGTAAAATAAATAACAAAAAAATGGGAAAGAAAAGAGAACATGCACAAACAAAACTGCAAACAAAGCAAGTAACAAACAAAAAGGAGAAATATTACTATTGCTGAGCAACAGCTAAACTGTCACTTCCATCTCCAGGTCTCCTTGTCAAGGAGGTCACTAAAGATTGAAATAAGCTGCAATACATATCAAAACATGTCTTTTGCTTTAACAATGATGCAACCTTGGGAACTTGACCTATCATGAACCAAGCTTAGGTCCATTTGACAAAGAAGAACAATTAAATAAGAGAAGTTATTGTAATTCACTGAAATTCAGGGTAATGGCATCATCTTCCAGGTCTCTAAAACTCTCTGGTCCTGACCTGATTCATCTTTCCCCTTTCAAGAGCGACTGCGGTCTTCTTGTGTGCCAACCAAAATTTTGCTGTAGAGTTTTTGTTGCTCCTCTTTGAAAGTGTCTTTCACTTTCCCTCGTTTTAATCCACCATCCCTAAAAAGCACAAAAACAGTTCCTGTTTAAAATGTAGGTTATTTAAAAAGTTTATAAATAAAAGGACTTTAGTAGAGAAACACAAATCTCTGTGTACAGAACAGCTATTTTATACTGTAAATAAATTTCAAAGAAATAAGAAAGAACTACTGGCACAAAATAAAAATAAAAAATTGTGCCAAAGTAAAAAAATGGGTTAAATGAATTATTTTGAAATGCTTGCCACTTTGTTAACATTAAATGATTACTGTGTTGAGTCAAATTTTGCAAAAAAAATCTATTTTTGGCGAGTACCAGTGGACATGATCCATCTAATAAGCATCACACGAAAGTAATGAAATGTTATGAAACTCTAGAGATTTCCACTTAAGTTAAGCCAAACAACACCAGGGCCCATGAAAGATTTCTCAGGAAAGCTGGCTTTGCTTTCATTATAGTGCTACAGGTTTCCTTCTTGTGGAGTATGACATTAGCAGTATCAAGGTCAGGCAAAATGTTTACAGTGAATGTAAATTGGTTTTACACTTATACATTTGCAGCTAGTGTGAACTGCAATTGAATTGCTATTTTGGCATCAACAGAGCTCACTCACCACAGCAGGTCCACCAGCCCACCCTGCCTGGCAATGGCTGCCTTTACTCTGTTAGCAAACTGTACTGCATCCTCACCTTCCTGCAGACAGAAAAAAGGGAAGATTACCTTATAGAACTTTTGAGGCAGTTTGAGGGATGTTTTGTGTGAAGACGGCTTGTTGTTTTTCCCCAGATGTTTGATTATTTTGTTTTCAGCATTTTTCTTTAAAACTGAAAAAGTAATAAGTAAAAAATAATCTTGCTAAAATAGTTAAAAGCACTAGATTTAAAATAAGTGAAGCAAAAGATCCCAGTATTACTACATTTGGGATTTTCTGTTCCAGACTTCTGTGCTATTCAAATATGGAGCAACTCCTGATGACAATGATTTACCTATGGTGAATGTTTTGTTAGGTTTAAAGAGACAGGTGTCTGGACATGCATGAAAAGCAATGGCCAATTTGTTCATTTGCATGCCCATATGCAAACACAGATGTCCATTTCCAATCTGTGGTGGGTGGACGAAAAGCCTGACACTGAAATCGAACACAAACAGCCCAAAGTTGTTCTTGATTTGTCCACTAAATGTCTACTAAATGCAAAAAGGGAAAAGCAATGCAAGTCGTTTATACCACAGAGATTTTACTGCAGTCAGACTGCATTCAAAGGTGAGGTGGTGTGTGTTTTGGCCTCACCTGGCGGGTCATGGGAGGCAGGTACCACACGCTGCAGACGATTGCCCAGCTGCTCATCATCCTGAGCAAATAATTCACCATCCCGAACTTACTGCTGTTCCAGAAGGCATCGCCAAACCTGGGGTCATACTGTACACACGGCAGACATGTAAAAATGAACTACAATCACCATCATCACCAGCACAAGACTAATACAGAAATAAATCATCTGCCTATCTTAGACATTTATTAACATTTAAACTGATAAATGGTTAAATTACAAAACATAATTACAATATTTTTACATTTATGCATTTGGCAAATGCTTTTATCCAAATCAACTTACAGTACATTTAGGGTACACATTTTTTTAACCAGTACCTGTTCCCTGAGATGTAAACAAAAAATTCTGATGATTGATGGTTGATGGTTGTTCGACAACAATTCGATTAGTCAATTTGTCAGGATGATTTGTTTTACATTTTGTTTAAGGTGTGCTGTTTAATGTGTTGAAAACTTCTCAGAAATATTGTGCATTTAAAGTTAGCCTGTCTGAAGCACTACAACTATACATGTATTTGTAAGTTATTTTAGAGACAATAAAGGAGTGATGTACAGTGGAGTGGAAGAGCAAGAAAGCAAGAGTGTCTCTCTACACAGAGACCACATAGAACTAGTATGTCAGGACAGATCACAGACATAACACTGGACTTTGCTGACCTTTATGGCCACAGGATAGACGGTGGAGCCAATTTCAAAGCTTCCTTTCTTAAACATCATCACTGATGTGTTATTAATACAGGTACCTAGAGACAAATTACACAACGAACAGAGAAACAAACATAATAAAGACAATACTTACAACCAACTCACATAACACATTAAATATATTTTTTCAAGTGTTACAATCTCCACGGCAACACCTGTAACATTCTGACTTACTGTAGTACATTCAAAAAGCCAAGTGTAAATATTTTAGTGGTAATATTACTGTTTCCTTACATAAAGGTTTCTTATACCCAAAGATAACATGTACAACTGTGGTAGTCTGTGAATTATGAAGAAAAATGTTCTATTTGTCTCTCCTTCACATGAGGATTGATTTGTGAAAAGAGTTTGATTTTACCTTCAGGAAAAATGAGGATGGGCAGCTTGGTTTTGTCTTTGACATGATTGCTTAACCTGAAACAAAATTAATTTCATTAATAACTATTACAATAAAGATAAGAATGAAGAACTAAACTTCAGCAAGATTAAGTGAAATATATGGAATCTCGGACTCACATTTACAGTAGCACTTTTGTAAGAAAGCCATTAAAATTTGGTAAGCATTGATGCGGTGTTACCTTTTAGCCACCAGATGGCGATCTTTAACTTCAGAGCGTTCAAACCAGATGTGTGGACAAGCCTTTACCATGGACCGCTGAATTAACCCCATCAGCCCCCCATGGATCTGACCCACCTGCAAAACATACATAGTTAAGATTAACCTTTACACACACACAAACTAGAGTTCAACTAGGGCAAACATATACACTTACCATTGCATAACATCCGTCACTGGCCAGTATAATGACATCAATGGGTGACGTGTGGTTGGCCACACAGATTCCTCCATTCTTGGGTTTATTTTCACTGTCTCAGAGAAAACACAGAGGCAATTGTGAAAAATGTGTAACATTACATTTTAAATCTTAGATCTTCGATGTGGACTCAAACTTTTGCAAGACACTGTAAATACTGTCTACAGACTACAAGTTATCTTATTAGTTTTAGCTATTTTCCACATATTGGTAATATCTCAGTGTTTATACGCTGTTAGTTCTGAATGACTTTTAAGAAAACAAGTTTGATGAAAAAATAGTTTTTCTGGTCAAAGGAAAGGTCATAAAAAAGAGAAAGACTCTATTCTTATGACATTCTGAGAGAGGGAAAGAGAGAGAGAGATGGAGAGAGAGAGCACAGGAGGGCAGTGACCTGAAATCGCACACACAATAACATTAGGAGGAACACAGGAACAACAGGCTGAGATAATGATAAAGAGAGCAGCAGAGGTCAGTTCATCAAACCCATTAGCTTACAGGGCCGTGATCTCTGACCCTACTGTAATTGCGTATACAGTAAACAGTAGAAGTGTCTGCACTCTTCAAGGTCATATTTGGGTCTATGAATTAGTAAAGACACTAACACAAGAGACATGTGAGCAATCTTTACTTTTTTTACTCCTGCTCCTACTTTATTTGCTAGCTTCATCTAATCTAACAAACACTGGAATTCCAGCTACTGTATAACAGTGCTAAATATGCTTACATATTTCAAATAATCATGGACCTTGATCTGTACATATAAATAAAGACTTATGATTAGAGTATTACTTTCATGTTTTAATTTTACAGGGAACTCGTATAGCTTTTCACATTTTCTATATAGCATTTTGACCTATTTGGTGACTAGATCTAACTGTCTAACTGAAACACACTGTTAATCCAGGTTTAGGCATTCTTGTGGTAGTTCCTTTAATCTATAACCTCTCTCCGTGTTTAACAGCGGCAGAAGAACAAGGGCAGAAAGGAAATATTGACGGGCAACAGTAACAATGAACAGGGCTTAATGGAAAACACAACTGTTTTTTACATTTTCAGCATGGCAGTGAAAATGAAGACATGATAAAATAACAAGATACACAATATCCAAGAATTTATTCTAACAGTGGCTTAAAAGATGAAAGATTGTCAACCAACAAGCAAACAGAATGAAGGAGGGATCGGAAGGAGGGATCGGACCTCCTGCTCGGAGTGTCAGGAATGCCTATAGATAGTGTAAGCAGAGACCATTGGTTCTTTCCTGTAAGCATGTGCACATTCTCCGGCGCATTGTGTGTTCATACCTGTGATGATAGGTGATGATGGCGGTCAGTGCTCTCACACAGATACGGTAACACATCAGGTGCACTTGCTCACTGAGAAAGTTTTTTATCCTGTAAACACATAAGAATGTTTTTTAATATCAGATCACACTGTAATAAACACTTTAGTAAATAACTGATATTTTGCTGAGGATTGACAGTTAACAAAATGCTGATATATTTCAAAATATATTTACTCAAAATGAATAATTATTTTGTGCTGACTAAATAAAGAGGAAAAAAAGAAGCCTTTTATATTGGGAACTTCCCCTGGGCAAGTTATTGAAATCACAATCATATATCTTTATACAGTTATAGAGATACTGATAACAACTTAGAGCATTTTTTTAATAAAAAATTGTTTCCTACCTCCCATCAGGCAGAAAACCAATCATGGTGGTGAGAAGAACCAACAGACTGACTCCTGTGAAAGCTAGTGTTAACCTGATAGACAAAATAAGACATTTGCTTAAATACTGGAGCAAACAACCTTTTTAAAGGTTGTCCTTTAAAAATTTTTTTTTTCTACCTTTACTTTTTTTTAAAAAGAGGAAAGATATTAAATTAAAGGGAAATGAGATTCATACACTACCTACTGCATCACAGCTTTAACTCAGTGAAGATCTTAAATTAAAATGAACTTAAAAATTACCATTACCTATTAAAGACTTTACAGTTGTGGAGCTGCTAAAACGTTCTGAGCACTAAGCTGGAGCATTTAGATTTCTACCTATGATTCAATTAATCCCACAATACCCAGATGAGGACATCCGATTAAACAGAGTTCAGATATCAAGTGCTCTTGTTCATCTGACACATGTGCGCAGGAGACGATGAGGTGTTTCTATTAAGGAATGTGGGTTAAGGCCACTGCCCTGACTGACATTAATCCTGCACAAGCACCATATGGCCCTGAGAGGCAGCAGAATTAGCCTGTACTTTACAACGCTAAATTCAGGCTTGCGTGCCAGAACAGGACATGAGAGACTCAGTTTAATCAAAAATGAGAGTCATAAAAGCATCCTGTCAAAACTAAGATTGGATAACTACAAATAGAAAAGCAGTTGGTGAGGGACAGGCATGTGTATCACTGCATAAGATAACTAAACATCTGCACAAATGAACATTTGGGAACATTTAACCAGATGGTCCTCAGGTCGTTTTTAGGGAATATATGAGTCAGCTCCCACATGGTGTCCAATGTTGTTATTCACAAACCAACCAATATTTTGATTGAGCACTACAATACCATTTGTAGGTGAATTATCCTACAAGAGACATTACCTTAACTTAGCACTGTCAAAGAACTGAGAAAATAAACCTAAAACCTAAACCTTTTATTTTTGTTCGCGGTGACCTCATTTTTATAGAATTTTACATTTTTATAGTCTTTTTTAATCCTTACATTTGTTTATGAAACAAATAATGGTTTATTTGCCTTTTTGCGAACTTTGCTCAAAAGAGCAAAACCTCAAAGCTCACCAAGCCTGAACAGTTCTGTGTGAACCTTAGTGAAAATATATGCAGAATGTCCATCTTCCTCACCTGAGAGGCAGCAGAAACCCATACCGAATGAGAACTCCCAGACCCCAGAGCACAGTAAGTCTGGTGCTGATGTGCTGGAAGTTATAGTTGCTTCGGGTCAACAGGTTCCATGACTCAAGCTCTTCCGCTGTGAAACGTTTGGTAACCTCATCGTCTACGATGCTTTCAATTCCACGGCGGCAGAAGTAGAAGATGTCTGACATTTCGTACTCTGAGGAGGAAGGGGCGTGGCCTGTGTTGGTGGAGGCGGGTCCATCCAAATCTCGGTTATAGCCATTTCGGCGAATCTCTTTAAGCTCTTCTTCCAGTGACGTAGGTTCTTTAGCAATGATGCCTGAGAAAATAATGCCAACATAATTAAATATATATACAAACACTGATGTAAAGATATGATGAAGTCAACAGGTTATAGGCATGACCAACTGGTGAAGGACCAATGGCAGCTTAAAAAAATGGCAGGAAATAAAAGTGAAAAGTAGACAGAGACAAGAAAAACCAGAAGCACAACAAACAGATGTTACACCTTGCTCTTACTGTAAACTTGGCATTGTGAACCATGTATATTGTTGGCACTATGCAAATAGTGACAAACTGATGAGATGTTTTACATTTGTAAGTGGCTCTGAATAAAAGCATCCGATTAAATATAAATGTTAAGTTCACCGAGCAGCCGTGTTGCCAATGAACAGGGCTTAAATTGGGCATGCATGTTGTAATATTCCATTCATTTTAAGATGAGCCTCCACAAAACCTACACTGCATGTCCCGGGAGATCAACAGAACACTAGGGACACACCAAAACAAACAACGTCACTAACAGTTAACAAGCAGATGAGCACACAGCACAAAGGTACACAATCATTTTGCATAAACGCAGCATTACCCTGTGTTCACACAGGCACAGACACACGTACCATTAGTGTTAGTCTTGTACAGAAGATGGTTCTTCTCTCTGGCTCCTCTTTCCATCCGCACTGTGGCCCACTGGAAAACAAATGAAGCAGAACCAATTATTTTTAAGTGCGATATTATCTATCACTAATAAAACGAACCTGATTAGCCCTACTATTTTTCAGCATGCAGTAAGTGAATGGAAACAATATACAGTGCAGCTTATAGTGATCAATATGCATGCACTCTTATTAGGGCTGCACAATATATCAAAATTATAGAAATATCACAAATTTGCAGTAACTAAATGGTTTTAAAACTTCAGTGTTTTGTAGAGGACAGTTTTAGGTTAATGCAGAGAGACTGCAGAAGTTCTAATGATGCTTTCGTTTCTCAGAAACAGTGTGAAACATTCATGTTGGGTATATCATTTTTAAATAAAAGTTTTATCATTTTAGTTTAGCTCATTTTATTATTTTCATTTGAAGGATTATTTTCTTGCATATCACATTATTTATCACGTTACCATGTACTGCATTTTTCTTTACTATCGTGCAGCCCAAATCTTACAGATACAAATTTTACAGTTCATTATTTCCTTATGAACCCTTAAAAAAAACGCACTTTTTAATGATTCATTTGAGAAAATATTGAGGTGGGTTGTGCTGGGAACACAAACAGATTAAAAACCCACACTCATGGTTAATGCCTGTTTCCCTGGGGAACAATGCACACTTTATTGAAAAGACGTGGGAGGAGGAATAATGTCAGTATGTTAATTCAGGAAGGGCATGTGAAGAACACAATGCAAACAATTGACTTGACCGCACTGATATTCAGGAAGCACAGCTGAAGGTCTAAGTATTAACATCTCTGTAAAGTTTGCCATAAGTTTTCATTTAAATTCACTGATGTCATCAGCCACAACTGGAGGCTCTATCCTTTAAGTCAGTTTAAACTTCTTAACGCATAATAATCAACACAATCACATCACAAGCTCTAAATCATCAATTCTGTCAAATAATTTGCAATAGGATAACTGCCGTAGGGACACAATATTCACATCTGTATCCTACAACATTCCCAAACCGTGTTGCATAGACGTTTTTCTACAATTCATGTTAGGTCATATTCACGTTTTTTCATTTCATTTTCGAGGTTTCTGTGTCAGAATTTACTTTATCATTTTTCACCTTCTTTAACCTTTGCAATGGAAAGACCCACTTTTTTTCTCCTGTGCCTTTTAGACGCCCTGTGTCATATTACACCCTGTTCGCATGTGAAAGTCTAAACGCCTTCCTGGCCTGCTCACACACAAGCTGTGGGTTTTACTATCGGGTCAGATATAATTTGCTCCACTCCGTCCTTCAAAAACAGCCTTTTTGCAAACCCCACATGACTTTGCGACACATTAAAAAACCAACTGGCACAGGAACGTTAAGCACAATCTACGAGTTCTATAAAGTTACATTCACATTGTATACTATATCAAACTCATAATTACAAAGAAAAAAATTGATTTTCCATGATATGACCCCATTAAGGTCGCTGCAGGTCACTGCAAAAACCCAATAAACATTTAAATGCATGTGACTGCACATGCATGCTGATTACGCAACACATTCGGAAGGGTGTGGGGTGATGTTGTAAGGAGTTATACACAGCTGGAGTGAAGTAACCCCTCAACTTGTCTCTCAGCCTCCTTGTCACTGAATATAATGTGGAAAACAAGCACCGGCATGAGACACAAATGAGTCTATCCAAAAACATTAACCAAATCACTGGAGCACCACATTCTCTTTATCTAATTTCTTGTACCTGGCCTCTAATGTTCATTACCTTGTATGGTAACTCATTTTATATTAAGTTAAGTTTTAAGTACACGTTTTTTTTCATATGGTTTGTTGCTGATATAAGATCTCATCTTTAAACAAACACATCTTGGTGTATTAATACACAGGCATAAATATGTAAATCATTTTCAACATAACAGCTTGAAGATGCATGTGAAAGTTCACATCAGTTGGTACTCTGTAAACATAAAAATCTACTATGGGCCAACCAGTGTTGGTACTTCTTTGGAAAACCATATAAATACAATGGCACTTGTATAACAATCATTCTAATACTATCACTGTACTAAGATACTGCAACAATAGCTGTAATGATACACATAATCAGGTCAAAACACACAATGTCCTTTAACTCTGTAAATTTACTCCCCTACATTCAGTTACATACAGTTTTATTTATAAAATAGGAGTTTTCACCATACAAAATTATTATGACTATTAAGACAATACAAAACTTTATGCCTACCGGGAATGCTAAGTACGCAGCTTACTAAGTTTGAGTTAGTACTATATAACTTCAGAGCTGTGGTGCAGTGGGTTGTAAACATGATCATGACAGCTGCTGATTCACAGGCTTACAGGTTTAAATGTAACCTGTGTCTTATCTCATTCTTCCTATCTCACCTCTACTGGGCTTTTCTGTCAACTCAATGTTATGCTAAAACATTGTTTTAACATAAAAAAATAAAATTAAAATTTTCTACATTAAACTTACCTCAAACACCTTGAGCAGTGTCTTCATGTAAAGCTTGCGGATGCCGAAGGACAGACCAAAAATGGCGGGAACAATGATGAAGACCAAAAGTAGTGTGAACCAGACAGTAAAAGAGATGCCCAAAAGCATGCATAGCAGATTATTAAATGGAGACACAAAGGGACCCATTTTTGCAAAATGAAAACTGTTTTTTTTTTTCAGTAAAAATTAGAAAAAAATTAGGGGAAGTGGACACCTTAACGGCTAACCCTGTCAAACAGTTTTAGGGTCAAAGTCTCCAAAACATGATGTAAAATGAGTCCACAAAGTAGAAAAGTAAAATTTTTACGTTCTTCATAGCCGTTGATCTATGATCAGAACAAAACACATCATTCTGAGGATGATACCACCCGGAGTGATTTACTTAATGTTTAATTATTCATATCCTTAAACATTTGCAATTCTACAACTTCTGATGCTTCCACACTGCCAAACATTGCGTCACGAAGAACTGCTTCTCATATTCCACATGCCGTAGATCTGTAGAACATATGGCACTTCATTCAGTTATTCACTTTCTCTTTGTCGGGCAATTCTCTGAATTGTAGAAATCCTGCAGACTGTGAAATAAAAACAGAACAGAGATTACACATTAATACACTAATTACACTGTAATAATCATACTGCTCTGAGCACAAGCACAACCTTACTCAAACAAAACATCTATGAATCATAAATAGTCATCGCATCCACCAAAGTTGACTCAACAGGTTGATCAAGTAAGTCAAGCAAAGTGACATGCATTCATCGTGAATTACCCTTGTACCTCGAACGGACATGATTTAGTTATTTATCACCAAAGAATACAGTGATGGGAAACATACAAAAGAGGGCCAACTCCGGTCATACTCATACGTTCATCTTCCATCTTTCTGTGCTGGAACACGCCTTTATCCACTTTTATTTGTCCAAATCAACTTACTATAAGCCGTTGAATCGTTATTAAAATATAAAACTGCTGTATCCGCTAGATTACTTTATAAGCACGCAACCTCTGCCAGCTACAGCGTTCAGATAATGAGTTAAAGAATACACTTAACAGACTGAGCAGCGGATTCTGCTTACTGATCGAAAGAGATTTATAAAATATGACGTTCTTAACATAGAAACACTTACACGGCGGTTTCAGTAGCTGCTTTGTTCTCAAAGTAACGGCGCCATTCACATTGTACTCCACCGACACCGGCAGAACAGAGTGTCACAGTGAGGATGCGCCGAAGATCCGCATGTCGCGAATGACGTACAAACCCTGACGCGTCGCTATTCAGACAAAGTCCCTTTAAGGAAAATCGCGTCACTCGGCCACCGTATTTGCAACGCCTCTGGGTAGCTATTTCGGTCATACAAGACCAAGCCCTTTTCTATTTGAACAGAAGGAAGTCCGATCTTTAGAATCGCTTGCAAAGGTCACAATAAAACAACATATTTCCGAGAAACAATTAAACCACACACGCACTGTACCAAAAAAGTTGTTTCCTAAACTCATATTCGCATAAAAAGCACGTTTTTCTCAGGATGCTGCCGCTACTGCGCATGCGCAAAGTTGGCAAGCGCTTCACATTGTTCACGAGATTGTACAGCGCTGCTCTCCCAAAGGCGGGACTTCTGTCGCTAGAGCTGAGTGTTGCACTTTTCACCATTCGCAGTAACAGCAGTGCAGCATCTTGTTACTATCGGTTGTCTTTGATTCAAATCACACCATTGGGCGGAATATGTCACTAGCCAACAGTTTACTATGGGACATATGGGGTTTACATTTACATTTATTAATTTAGCAGACGCTTTTATTCATAGCGATTTACAAATTATGCCGCATTTAACATTTTGCCTTATAAGCCAACAAGCATAATCTACGAAACTACATTTACAAGTAGGAATAGTTCTGACGTTAAGAACTGGATGAACAATATATCAGATACATACGTTTTTTAAGCAACATTACACATGGTAAACATAGAAAAGTTAGGAATTAGCCAGGTGTGTGGTAGTTTCTTGTTATGGTTTTAGAAGATCGAGTGGGGATTGGCAGCTTTATAAAAAAACATTTTTATGCATTTATTTTTTGTAACACTGCGGATACGTGTACATTAGATCGTGTTATTGATTAAGTAAATCGAAAACCAATTTAAAAGTCAATCCAAACCAAAAGGCTGTATTGAAAACATAAATCACGTAATTTTATGGCACCTTTCTAGTGATCATTAATAGTAAATGTACACTTATAACCTTACCTAACCAAACTTTGACTGCAATTAAAATGCAAACACCGCAGAGGCGAAGTACAATTAGAAACAATTAGACTGACCAATTAGAAACAACTTCCTATCTGATAATCCGCCTACTTAAGGTTTCTGTTTGCAGTTCCACGTACTTGTGATTTCTGTGTATCAGTCTAGCAGCTAAACAAGATCGCCCCCTAATGACCAAGCAGTGAACGTTCATTACATATTCCTCTCTGGGGGCCCGATAACACGAAATTAAACGGTAATTAAGTAAATGTACATGATAGTACATTTTTGTCTGATATTTTCATAGTAGAGTAAGTGCGCTTTTATGTCTTATCCGAAAAAGTTGTAAATGTATAGACAGAAAGCGTTATTTCAAAAATTAAAATAAATAAGAGAAATAGGAGACCACGAGGTGGTGCTGCAGGGTTGTATATCCAGCTTATTACGTTGAGGTTTATTGGATGTATTGACCGTGTAATTTATCGTGAAAACGTTACAAAAAATCACAGTGACCTTTGAGGGTTTTTTCAAATTCCCACACACTTTATATAGTTCAAGACAGAACATCAGCCAGTCATACACAAATGAGGAAATCTTTAATGTTAAATACAATTTAACTAATGAAAAAAGAAACTATTTTGTCGTGTTAACCTTACCTGTGTTTTTATTGTAGCTACACATCTGCTTTTGAAATTAGTGATATTATGTACATAAAAATCTTCCATGCAGTTGCCATCCAGGATGTTTCCTGTATACAGCCCGAGATGCAGGGATAGACTTCAGCCTTTCCACACCTGTGCTGAGAAAAAGCAGGTTTGAAGAATGGATGTAAATGAAAATAAAAAAATTAACAGGAGTAAATATAATTCATCTTTTAGAAGATTACTTAAATGCAACACAAGTTTATGTTATTTTTTGTAAAAAATGTCACCAAGCCAAATCCGGACATCAACCTTTAACTGGGGTTACCAGACATAATGGAATTTCTGACTACACTACATGGCAAGCCGTTTTCTAAGGAAAGGTCTCTCTTTGAAGCAGCACCAATGAGGTCACTGTTGACCTTTAATTGTGAGTCATAGAGGGATATATCCCAGCATAGCCACGTCAGTCTGATCTGGGAACAGTTTGTCTGTCTGTGAAATAACAACTTTTGTTTAGGGTACTGGTTGGGGGGCTGGTTTGAAACCACTTTTTTATTTGAGATCAAACAGAGGAAAGAAAGAAGCAGCCCGGGACAGAAACATGACCTGTGATTGGTCACTGTGCATTAAAAGCAATGATGGACAGCACAAAACAAACATTAAATCATCCACACTGACCACATATATCACAGAGTAACACACGGGTCTCCACTACAGATCATCTAAACAGGTAAGCATAACACCCATCAATCTACAGCTCACAATATAACATTTCTCTCCAATATTAAAGATAATGTGTTTCCTAAAATAATGCTATTTGGTTACCTTGTAAGACGATGAAAAGACCAGGAGCAAATGTAATATTTAAGTTCATTTTTTTTAAATGGTTTGTGACTAAGTGACTATTTTGGATTTCCTTATAAGATATAAGAAACATAAATCTAATATCTATTTAAAATAAGACTATCTTGAGAACTTGTTTGACCAACTAGCGATTATTTAGGGCTTATCCAGCTTACTTTTCAGATTAAAATTAGACCAGTCTACTATTTCAAGGTGCCTTTTAACTTGTTAACTTGCTGTTAACTTAAGTTGTTAACTTGTTGTTAAGTTATGACCAGTCTTGAAGAGAATAAAATAGATGACTAACTTGTACAATTAGTCAGTTTATGCAGCTGGGTCGTTGGTTTAAACTGAACATGAATAACCGATGCTACAGTAATATTGTCAATATCTACCATACAAGATTTCATTTTAACGATGGGAATGGGGCAATTTTATCACTTGTTACAAAATAAACAGTGACTATATGAATGTTCAAAAAGTATTTTGTTGAACCCTATTCCTGAATTTTATATATATTAATATATTTTGGTTTACAAAATAAGTGGCATTACTGTATATATCATAGTTTTTGTATATACAATTTTCATTTACATTAATGCCTTTGTAGATGCTTTTATCCAAATCAGTTCACACTGTATTCAAGGTACATTTAACAACTGTAACACATTTGTTGTATTACATTTCGTTTTATAATCTGCTCTTTATAAATACATTTCAGTGCTGTTACTTTTGCTATAGTGGGTTCCAAAAGTGTGAGACTTTTGAAAATGCATCTATTTTAAATTTTTTAAATTTTGTGAAAATTCATTCATTCATTACATTACATTATATTATCATCATATAATGCATAAAGAGCGTTTTAAGTCAAAATGGGATTTTAAAAATTACCATAAATATTTTTGTATGTCACCCTTTCGCTCTAACAGCATGCGCACAAGCTGGCATGAACTCCAAGTTTGTGCAGAACCTGATGATCCATGATATCCCAGCATGCTTCCAGAAAGATCCAAAGAGCATCTTATGTGCTTCAGTAGAAGCACAGAGATCTGACCTTTTGATCAAAGCAGTTAACATGGTCGATGACAGAAATGTGCTTGTTTATTAAGATATATAGTCTATAGCGCAGATAAATATTTCGGATTAATTTTATGTGATGATTTAAAAAAATCCTAAAATCCAATTTAAATTACATTTTTAATCCCAAATGTGTACTAAGACTTTAGGACTTATGTTTCTTATGCACAAAGATAGCAAGAAGATTTGTGGTGGTCAAAAACATGTTGTAATTGCTCCGATCTCTTCAGTACATTATTTGGTTCTTTCTTATGCACATTGTTTAGTCTGGTTAAAGCATATTCATAAAATGTATATGATATATAATTTTTTATATTATGTATAATGTTAATTTATAATATTTACAATATTACATTCTTATAATATATTCTTTCATAATCTTTTAATATTCTTATTCTATATAATATAATATAATATAATATAATATAACTTTTTTTTATTTGGTTATCAACTATATTTATTTGTTTGTTTATTTCAGAAGCGATTGACATTATCTGACACAATGTGGATCATTCAGAGAGTGCAGGAAGGTGCAGAAAGCCTTCCATTGCAGATCAGTCATTTCATCAGCAGGAATAAAGAGATTTCTGCAAAAACTAGTATCTTCAACAAATTGCACAGCAACGTGCTTACACCTGATAAAATTCCTGAATTTTTTCTGCCTCCTAAACTGACCAAGCGCTGCCTTGTGGCAGACGTGGAGAAAATTTCACAGTGTCTGAATGAAGAAATTAAAAGTATTACTTCTGGAAAACATTCAGCATCTAGATCTGGTAACACTCAGTCTTTGCAAGCAAGTTTGAACAAATCTACAGTGACCTTAAACAGACTTAAACCAATTCCATATTCACTGAAATGCTACGAGTCTGGTTTATTCGAGAGTCCAAACACACGTCGCAAAGAGTCGCTGTTTCATTCAGCATTCACTAGTTACACCCTGGAGCGAGCGTCCATCAAGGGACCTAAACTTTTATGCAGACCACTGTTAAAGGGGGCCAGCACTGAGAGTGACACGCCTTCTGCTGACTCCACCCCTCAATCATCTCCACCACCAGTCAGAAGAGAGAATTTTACCAGTGAATGTTTAAAACCAGTCTCAGAAGATCCACTTGAGCAGGATGTTCTACACACCTCCAGAGAGGACAAAAAGAAAGCCCCGTCCACAGACATAAAGGCCCCCATGCCAAGAGTTCTTCAATGCGCCAAGGTTGTTCAGACTTCACGTTCCTCAAAACTAGCCCCGCCCATCCAGTTCCCACTAGACATGCTACACTGTCAGGAGCGCTTCCACCAGGAGCATGTGCTTCCTTTTCCACAAAGAGGCCGCATACGTCTCTCTGCCTTCCGGTCCAGTGCCACTGGGAGCTCTGCTACAGTTCGTATACGTGTGGTCTCAGTAGAAGGCTTGAGAAATCCTGGTGACCTTCGACCCCTGACCTGCAGCCTGACCCTAAGCCTCACTCCAGGCAAGCTGCAGCGGCAGCACAGTGCAATCATCAGGAACTGCCGTAACCCTGTGTTCAATGAAGATTTCTACTTCACAGAGTCTGAGGAGCAGGATGGAAGTCTGAGAGATTTAACCCTCAGACTGAAGGTTCTGGAAAAGGCCTCAGGTCTGGGGAGAGGTGTGGTGTTGGGGATTGTCCTTAAACCTCTCTGCCAGCTATTACCCTTGTAAAACAATCAAACGCATAAAAAATGTGGTGCAAATTTGTACTCTAATTTGTATTGTTTTGATTTGTGACAACTGGTTTAATAAGAGCACAGTTATAAAAATCATTGTTTGTATTGTATAACCATTGGGAGGGAGATAGAAAAAACAAAAAAAATGTACAAAGCCATATTGCTAAATGCAGAATTTTTTTTACAATAGTTTAGACAATTTTGCTTTATTGACGTTGCAACCTTGTTAAAAATATATTTATCAGAATTGTTATACAAGCTCAGTTATCACTTTATTATGTTATAAAACTGCTTGCCTGCTATTATGTTGTGTGTGTTACAATATAACCTGTATCTGAAGCTGTAATGATTGCACAATAAGATTTTAATCTTGCTATTATCTTAATCCTACTAAGTCTAAACAAAAAATGGATGTTAATAAATTCAATTCCTTTGAATTCCCTTATAAAATGCAGCTGTATGTCAAACATATTTTGCCAAAGAAGTGTGTTATATAGTGAATGAAGATTGAAATTCAATATAGTTATATAGTGTTATTTAGTGGCTAAACATTGTGTGACTGTTTATTGATGTGTTTTTGTGAGTGTAATCAGCAAATTGTTATTCATTTTTAAAAATTGGTTTTAACATTTTTGAATCTTTAATAAATCTTGATTAAAGTTTGCTTTAGTGAGGTGATGTGGCGTGAACTGGAAACAGGATAAAAGATCATTAAAAAGAACAGAAAGAAATTCTATTTAACATTCAATAAATGATTACTGTTATTATTATTATTATATAAGTAACAAAAAAGATCCAATCTACAGTGATCTTACAATACCAAAATTCTTTGTTGGTTAATTTAATAGCTTGCTTTCATATTCAGAAATATTTTTATAACCATTCTCTGCAAATAAAATGGCCTAAATGTAAAATAGCAGAATGTGCTGTCATTTTATGTGAGATTACAATTTTGCCTGAAATATGAAATGCTGTAAAGTAAAAGAAAGCATCTTCCATAACATAATTGTATTTTTAAATTAAAACAAACAGTGAAAGAGTTATAAAATATAAAAAATATATATAAGAAAAGCTCTCAGTATAAACATCTTACTGAAAGCTGACATACTTAAGAGACATTAACTTAAGAGCCACACAAAATATTATATTTGAATTGTACTGCATGGAGAATAGCACTCACACCAAAAAGTTAAACCTACTAGTGAATTAACAGTGTTAAACCCACTAAAATCACTGCTCCCAAAAACATTTTTGCAATTGTAATTTTGTTTGAAAACTTGTTTCTAATATATAGCTATACACTTATAGCTATATACAGCTATATATATACACTTCCCAGTGTTACAACTAGCCCCAAACTCCCCAATATACTTGTATGTATTACCATACAAAAATCATGAGACATGCCTGCATAAATATTGGGAGCAATCTGTTAAATGAAATCTCTGCACACTAGAGGGCGAGATTGAGTTTCCTCGAATCTCAGTTTTGAGTCAGCTACTCATGCTAGAAGACAACATAGGAAGTCGAAAGGGGCCAGTTAACAGAGGGCGACGTGCTCGCCTAACATGACCTGGTTACAAAGATAGTATATAGTGTATTGACTCTCTCATTCCCCCCTCGCGCGCTATCCGTTACACAAACATGTTACAGAATTGTGCATGCACTAAGGCCAGTGTTAAGCAGATATAAAGAGAGTCTTAATTAGTACAATAAAAACCCAAGTGCCTGCTCTAATCGAAAGATAAATGTGCAGGGAAGCAGCGCAAGACCTTTCCTTTAACTGCTGTCAACAGCCAATTAACTCTAAATGAGCAGCGCGAGCGTCTCAGAACACTCATCAGCGACTCGCGTGAAAAATGAGAACTCATGCACGGACACGCTCACACGCTCGTGCATTTCATTAAACTGCGACCAGTTAAAAGCATCTGATTACAGTTTATCGTATATTGTTCAATGGTGCTTATGCAACGCTTCAATGGTTTAGGACAGTTTCACATTATGAAAACTTTCAAAACTTTACAAAGGTCTCCAGAAACGCTGACATCTAAGTCATTGGAATTCATTGAGGTAATCACGAGGAGTAGTTCAACACGGGACAATCTGCTATATTGAGTACCATTAATACAGGAGTTGGCTGCATCCAACAACCCCTGTTAAAAGGACAACCTCTGACCATTTTAATTAGCATGGAGGGCATCAGAACGTGGCACATATTCTTACTGAATCCCATAGAAAGAGAGAGATTTAATGATCTGCACTATAGCTCTGGTGACCTCAACTCATCTTTTGTTAATGCATGGCAGATGAGCTTTTTATTACGAGCCTGTGACTCATGGCTGGTACTGTGTTGAAGGGGACAGTCAGAAGGCACTTGCCAAGTAATGAAGCTCAGCCCTGGGAGGACAAATCAATGTGGTTTCACTGAACTTGGGCCCCTGAGAGCTGCCACACATAAATCAAAACTAACCTGCAGAATAAGAAGGTAACCGAATTCTGTCCTTCCAGGGCACTTTGATGTTCATTCAGTTTTGATGGATAGTGCAAGTTGTAAAGCGTATTTGATTGACATACTATGGACTTTGGACTTTTGGGTTTTCATTATAATAAGACAAAATTTCTATATGATAAAAGCCTAAATAATAAAATAATTGTCTTTTCATTTCATGTATATCAGCTATGTGCAATTTGGCCCTGTGCATATTTATAAGCATATTATTAGCATATTTATACTAACTGTTGAAAGACTTTGTTGATCATGATGGAAACGACACCTCAGCTGTAAAAAAGAATGTGTAAAGATAGACAGATAGATATTTTATTGTACCTATCTATTGTATATTATATTGTGTATTGTCCATTAAAATGTAAATAATTGTACATTTTATACAATAAATATTGCAAAGTTTTGTTTCATACTTTTAGACTTTCACAGTATTAAAACTGTAAGATCTATAATGAAAAGTAATTAATACAAGTTTTAATCAATTGTTGACACAATAAAAGTACCCGTAGTTAGTAAAAAAACATCCAAGTACATAAATTCAATACAGTATAAATGGATGGTTGTACATCACTGTTACTGTATAATCTTGACAGTAAATCTATTAACAATAAGAAACCCCTCATTTTAGGATACGGACAAATCTAACAATGAATCTCTCAGTTCAATTATTTTTAGTAATCAGGACAACATATGTGGTGCAATACAAATCTGCACTCATTTTGTGCGCAGTATTATAAAATTGACAAAAGAATTGTAAAATTGTGCTACGTTGGTGCGCTGTTGCCAGGGCCCATGGTGGCGAGTAGCTTCATGAATTAAACAGTTCATTATGAAGACTTAGTCTTTCCAGTTATTTAGACACGCATGTAGAACGTATCACCTCCACCCGCATTGAAATCAGAGTAATTACCAATAATACCTCATAACCAATTCTGCCCCTCAACACGGCAACTTCACGATGACCTCATTCCTATTCATCATACTTTCCAGATAATCCATATTTAAAAGACTCAAGGGTTGAAGAAAAATCCGTACGCACATCTTTTTTCATTGAGAAATCATATCAATTTACAATAATGATAATTGCAATAAAATATGGACACATATTTGCTGTAGAACGGCAAGAAGTTCTCGTTTGCAACTAATCACTGGGCATTTATTTTCGACATATGCAAAATGTCACATTTCTTTTGACGTTGACACTAGCTGCTTATGGTAAAAGACAAATTCGGCAATGAATCCAGAGAGTAATGAAGAGAGAGATAGCAGAGATCAGATGTAGAGAAACAGACATGGATCATTTTTATTGACTAGCTACAATGTGGGTGTAGTTTTCACATCACCCAGCCACTTGTGCATCTTATTTGTTCAGAAGGCAGGTTGGGCTCCCGGTGTGAGTGTTTCAGCACACGCATGAAGACGTCTAAGAGAGCCTTTGCCATGCTAAACAGTGACACTCTAAACGGCCTTCCAACCGGCAGCTTTTGTGTTCTGAAGAGGACCAGCTTGTCAGCTTCAAAGGTGAAATTATGGCAAGACGAGCAGGACAAAACAACTTTATTAAACAGCTGCTTTTGAAGTCGTGGGGCCGTCTCCCTCAGTGCTTTATGTGATAAGCAGAGCAACCTACACACACAATGTGACCATTATACATGGAAATCTGTTGATCTTCTTAGACTGGCCTTAATATATGGGTTGGTAATTGATTATATAGAAATTCTTATTCATACTTTACACATCTTGGTTATATATGCCTCGAAAAACAGTATTATGGTGATGTTATCTACGTGCCTAAACAAATATTAAGAAAGTGTTGCACTCATCAAGAATTAATTTCAAGGTGACTTTTTTTCTAAAAAAAAGATGAAGATTTACCAACATGGATTGTAAAGCAAAATTCAGAAATCCGGACACTAGGTTAATGAATCCATTGAACTCACTCAACTTTAAGAAAATATCAATTTGTGCTGGTTGTTTTCAGCTAAAAAATAGATGTGCTTAGAGGCTAAATTGCTTTTTTTTATTGTTTTATAAACCAACAAACATTTTGTTTTCTAGATGTCCTGCTGCCCATACTTATTAAATTTAGATTCAATATTTTTAGGTTCAGTAGGCGGCCACCAACCATTCTGTGGATCTTGTGTGTGTTGCTTATCATTAGAGATTTTCATAAAATACTGATAATTAAAAAGTAATTCACTCTAATTAAGGATCAGCCAGCACTCATAGATAACAGCGCTGAACCTTCTAATGTAACGTTAAATTATAGGACAGGCGACACTGCATGAACGTGTTACTGTACAATGCTACTGTAAATGCCTCTCTGCTGGCAGCGCCATGTATTCTGTAGTTAGGCAAATAGATTGAATGTATTACTTTCCTCTTCATGCCTTGAAGCAACAATTGTCTTAATGTTTAAAAGTGATGTGAACAAAAAGCCATTATCACGCTATTTATTTATGTGGATATTCAAGCACTGTTTAAAATGTGGCCCTTTATTGGATTTGTTAAAATAATTTACATGGTGAAATGTAATATCGCAGATGTTCTGTGAAAGCGTGCAGGATTTTGTAAATACAATGCAAAAACAATTTTCTGGTTTTAGATTCAAAACTTGGTTTCATAGCTGCTATGTAAATTCATTTAGTTGCTTTTTCTTTGTCATGTGGCTACATGTATGCCTTTATTTTTGTACATTTTGTAATATTAGTACATAATTCAGTTTAAAAACCTTAAGAAAGAAAGAAAGAATAAAAGAAAGAAAGCAATCACAGCAAAGAAACTAGACTCATATATGTAATAGTTTTCTAAAAAATATTTAATTTAAAAATCTTGACATGCCATTATAAAACATCACACTTAAACCAGTCCTGGTTATTATTTACTCTAACTGTACATTTGATTGTTTCATTTTAAATGTTGTGTTAGTAAATACCACAAGTGCAATTCGAATACTGTAGTGTAGATAATATTTTACATATATTTACATGTATAACATTTGAGATAATATATTACAATATTTTATTATTTCTCTTTGACATTATTACAGTAATTTAGCAAAACTGACTGTAATTCATGACAGGCTCTCTCTCAGAATCAACTTCACTGTTTTTTACAGTGGCATACATGCATGCAGGAAACGTCATACTATGTGCAAACACACAATTTTTAAATGTATACAAACAGTGTAGCCTTAACCTGTGTAGGCTTAACTATTAAGCATCTAAAATGTACAGCTCATTTAGAGTGTAAGAGAGTGCCCGATAACATACAGGTCCTCCTTTTTTATTTTACAGTATTTTGTACAGTACAACGTTTTTATAAAGTAGTCTCGGTGAAAGACACACACACCCAAAAAAATGTACCTTGTTAAAACATGGCTGTTACATCACATACCTTATTCTACATGAAGCAAAAAAATAAAAATTCAAAGGCAAATTTTTAGACAACCTGCCATCTGCACAATAGTCTGATATACACACTTATAAAAACATAGTTCAGCACAGACATACAGCACAAAAGTGAAATCAAGTGGTGTGAAATTCTTCCTCTCCCAACGGACTACCATTGATGGAAAAGGCTGGCAATTGAAATTCAGATTTAAAGAGTCCACTGCCGTCCCCCAAAGCATGCTCTACGTACCCTTGTTTCTGTATCTTGTCTTTTTGGATCAGGACTGCAGAAGAGCAGGGTGTAGAGATCCGCTCTTTTCCTCTGTAATAGCTGTTGCCTCTCTGTCCATCAGCGATCCTGATCTCGGGCATAGCTGTGTTACTCCTTGTGTCATGCCAGGCAAAGAAGGAACAGCACCCAGGGTTGGTGTAGGTTTAATGGGCACAGGTACGGCAGGCATGCTCTGGGACCCCGGGTGATGGTACAGCCCCTTCACCGCCACGCTAAAAGGAGGGTAGTCTGACGACACTGGGACGGATTCCGAGAGCATCCCGACGTGCGGCCACACGGAGTTTACCATGCCACCGAGCTGAGCAGGAACAGGATAACCGAGGTGATGCATGACAGAGGCGATGGGCAAGCCGCTGGCCATCACTCCTTTATAGTCTCGGCCAATCAGGCTCTCGATGGCAAAGGGGTGCTTAAAGCTGCCGCTCTGCCCGCCACTGAGAGTGTAACTCTGGAAGTGTGAGAGGCGGCCCATGGTGCCCAGGTACTCTGGATGGCCCATGCCCAGTTTGCTTGAATGATGATGGGACTGGTGCAATGAATGTTGGGTATGATGGTGAGAGTGGTAAGAGTGGAGCACAGGGGCGCTCTTGCACGCCGCATGCTCCACCCGCAGAAGCTTAAAACGTTTTCGACGGCGCAAGAAGCTTCCGTTCTCAAACATGTCTCCACAGTCTGGATGCAGGGCCCAGAAGCTGCCCTTACCCGGCTGGTCGGGCCGACGGGGGATCTTGATGAAGCAGTCATTGAATGACAGGTTGTGTCGAAGGGAGTTCTGCCAGCGCTGAGTGTTCTCGCGGTAATATGGGAAACGGTCCATGATAAATTTGTAGATGTCGCTGAGGGGAAGCATCTTCTCAGAGGAGCTCTGGATGGCCATAGCTGTCAGAGAGATGTAGGAATACGGAGGCT
>JAZGTJ010002877.1:0-39110 GCA_036877575.1 Botia almorhae | reverse complement strand
AGAGGAGAACAGAGAGAGTGAGAGAGGAGCAGAAAGGAGAGGAGAAAGGAATTCAGTTAGAGGTGACAGATTGCCTTGTTTAATGAAAAACAGGTGGACGTGTCGTGTGACTATTGCATCACAGCTAAAGAAAAGGAATATACTCTGATACATACACACAGCCAGGCAAAACTGACTTCACACATCACAAAAACAGAGCAGGGTGAGGGAGAGAGAATGAAAGAGAGAAGCACAACCAAAATAACATCTGGCTAGCAGGGAATAAAACTATTTCCTGTCCTATAATCTCTTCCTTCTTTTCTCTCTTCACTTATTCGGTGGGTCAGTATCAACACAGATTTATTATAGTCGCGTCTGTAATAAATTACAATATTACCGAAGCATTCAAGAGCCTGCAGAGTAGAGGAGATCAAAGGCGATTGCAATTTTACAATCACAAACAATTCGATTAATGGCACTTACGCCGCAAGTTACTAAGTAACAACTCGGCGAAGTTTTAACAACGTCCGAAATGCAAAAGTGCAATCATATTATTTTGTTAAACAACCCGAAATGGTTTTGATGTCTGTATATATTGTTTTGCAGACCAAACAATAAACAGTGAGCAAGCAGAGCAAAATAATGGCAGTAAGCAAAAAAAACAGCAAGTTTGTGGAGTCGTTGCTCAGCTACAGTATGAAAGAGCCTCTTGACTACATAATACAAATCAGGAGAGAGCGCTGATTGGACATGATGAGTCTGGCTGACTGCTTCCTATGAGCATGAAAGAAGAGAATGCCAAATGATAGAGGGAGCATAAGATAAGATAAGCGCATCTGAAGAAGGCGGATTTATGGAGTTGGTTTGATGGTTTGAAAAATGATGTGTTGAATAGTCCTGGAGAAAGAGAGAAAAAAGGCAGCAGAAAGACAGCTGTGTAGAGAGAGAATGTGAGTTAAAAGTGTAAAAAAGTGCAGAGAGGGAGGAGTAAAGAGAGAGAGAGAGAGAGAGACAGCATCATAGTTGTTTTGCAGGGCAGATGTGAATAAGTTTGTGGACGCACAACCGTCTTCTCATCATTTTGCTCCTTGTGTTCAGGAAAGAAAACAGCAAGACGATCGGACTGGACAGAGACGTTGAAGCAGTGGAGATATACTTACTGGAAACTCTGAGGAAAGCAACATCTCATTGTCTGATAAGTAAGTAATTACTTGTTAAAAGTAATACACTAGTAAATGCACTACAAGAAAACGTTATACGTATGTTTTATGTTCATTCTGCAGTATTTCACTGACACTGTCTTGATGTAAAACACAGCTGTTTTGCTTAAGTTCCATGTGTGTCCCGTGTCCTATTCGGCTGGATCCATCTTTCACATTATCTGCTTTAGCTGTGGGGTCAAACAACCTTTTTACAGCAATTCCAAAAAGTATCAATGAACCCAAACATTGTTTTTGTGAATCTATTTATGTTTGTTGAAAGTGTTGAGAACCGGTTTGCTCAAGTGATCCTGATACAGCATGACAGTCCCTCCTCTTCACATTTTCAAGAAAACTGCGTCACTGTAGCTTGGACATGAACTACAAGAACATATAGTTTCATTATTTTCCTCTCCAGTGAAACTGGCAAAAACAAACAGCAACCCTCTGAATCTTAAGGATTCTTTAGCAGATCTCATGTGGAACCCTTCTGAGAAATGACTCTTCCCTGAATCACTCTATAAAGTCAACTAGCATGATTTCCAAATTCAATATTATGTAGCTCTTGTAAAACCTTTTGCCTGTTCCCTCCATGTCCCTCTCCCTCTCTTCCAGTTTCTCTTTCCTAAGATTACAGCCAGATTTGTGATCTTGTAGTCCAATGATTTAGTTTTTAGCGCAGTGCAGTTCTGTCTTTTCACAGTAATTAAACCTCAGAGGAACTTCAGCGATGTCTCCATGATACACGAGATTTTCTTTTAAATGAACTAATTGAGTTTGCTGTCAGTTAGGCCAGTCACAAGACAATCAACCCGTGCCTCTTTCTTCTGCGTCCCTGAATGAACTCATTTTGTGAGCTGACTTCTGTCACTGAAGTATCCACAATTATCCAACGCTGCATCATTGAGTTGAAGCACATAAGGAGACATTATGGAGAACATGCAGATATTGTAGGTGAAACTTCATATGAAGATCGTATGAAGTTGCAGATACTTGCGCTCGGCACCACAACACTTTTGGCCGTTTGTCCTGGAAAATAAAACAGCGCTCTTTCCCATGCCAGAGGAATTGGCAGGGTGCAGGTTTAAATCTCTGTCTCTAAATTGGGAAAGTTGTCAGATTGTTTAACTTCCAGATATCCCTCCCCGCCTCCCTCTTCTCCCGTACCTCAGCCACGTCTGCACCATGACTGTTCCCATAGCAACGAAGATACTGATGGTATCGATGGTGGTCTTGGCATTTTTGTCTCCATCTCTTGGGATAAGTAATGAAGTGGATTACGGGAACTGGAACTACAGAGAAGGAGGTAAAACAATTCAACAATGTATCCAAATAGTAAACAGTAACATGAAGTAAATGAAAAATCAACATATTATATTATTGTTGGGTTTGTGTGTCATTTCTTTTACATTTTCTGCACTTGTGATGGAAACCTGTGAAATTCTGTAGAAAAGAATTTCTTAGGAGTTGATATGAAGTCATTAGTTTGTTGCAAAAAAAAATAGTTACCAGATTAACTAGCTGGAGAATATGAAATATTAAACGGATTATTTATCTTTGAGAAATATTTTAACATGCACTGAATTCACACATTTAGCAGTTTCATTATTGATATTTCAAAAACCAACATTATATTGTTAACGCATGCGTAGGCCGGCTGAGAGAAAATAGGTTGGTTTGGATCGGATCAGCTGCAGAATGTTTGTTCAGATTTACAGTTTCATAGAACATTCATTAAAATTCAAATCACATCGTTAGCCTGTATATCAAAACACAATATATTCTGTATTATAGTCAGTATATACCCACTCTTACCTGTATCTACCCTCTTATCTAACCAGCCTAAAATCACACTGTAAAACTATAGAAGAGTACTCGCACCTTTTAAAGTTGAAAGAAAAAAAACTGATTGACATGAACACAACTGAGTCTCTTGTCATGTGGTCACAGTTACTCATCTGTTCAACACTAGCTTCGCTGTCTTTGCTCTCACGACAGCAGAGAATGTGAATGTGGCTAACATACGCAGCGTGACTCGCGTGCTGGACGTCTGGGGTAAGCGCATCTTCAAAGATATCAAGACCCTCCTACACTCACAGCCCAGCGACCTTCTTCCAGACTACTCCAGGTAAAATATGATATTCCTCATACCTGCAGAAATTCATCACAGACACTGTAAAATCTTTATCCACAGTACAAAGTACACAGATTTTGTTTTAAATGACCATTAGGGTTCATATTTGTGTTACATACATTTATGAAGCTTATTAAGTTGAGCAGCTGTATATTTGTCGCTCTCTGGGCACTTAAGCTTTCTTGTCTCTTAAACCTTTTACTTCACAAAGTTTCTTGCACCTAAAAGTTGCTGTGTCGAACGTTTTTCACATAATTTTGTATTAAAAAAACCTAGGAAAAATGCAAAGCCCTTTGGGAGAGTTGTTATCCTGAAGTCTGCAGTTTACCCGGCTTGCTGTCGTAGCCTTGAAGAGTTTGTTCTCATAAAGATCTTTCTGAACAACAAGCATTGAAACCGGACTTCAAACGTTAGTCAGGGTTTCCTCAGGGACGCATTAACTGAAATACGCCATGACGTGTTAAATAGAATAATGTAATTCAGATTCAGCACATTGAAGTCGGTCTGTATTATTTTATCAGCTGCTCATTGGCTCACCTGGACAGACTGATTTGAACACTGTGTAACATTTATATAAGACAACACTTGAGTTCTTACTAACATGACTTTCCAGCTAAGAGTGGTTGTAGGAACCAATTTTTTTATTCTGAAATGTTTTTAAAATGTTCAACTAACAACGTAAGAATAACATTTTTGACATATATGATAAATAACCAAAAAACATGTTCTACTAATGTTACTGCAAGAACATTTTTGATACCTAAGGGACCGTTAGAGAATAATAGCCAATGGTCAGAGAACATTTCCTGTTAGCTAGGTTAGAAAAAAAAAATAAGACGCTGGTGAATTTTCATCATCAGTTAACTGTCAAAAACAAAGAACGTAAAATGAAGCGCTGATTAGGAAGTTCACTAAACGTTGCCACATGTCCATCTTGTTTTTAAAGCTAAATGAAAGTTTGGACGTTTCATTGTGTACCGTAAGCATAGTGGTGCATTTGAAATGTGTTTAAATAAATGGTTGAGTGGCAGGTATTCAGATGCGCTTGAGGGAATGTAAGGCAGATGCCAGGAAAGGGAGAGAGCTTCAGCAGGGTGTCTGTGAAAAGACTCCAGATGTCCAGATGAGCAGCAGGATGGAGTAGCTCAAGTTGTCGAGAAAGGGCTTTATTTTCCTTTTTGTTCTTGATCATGAAGCGACAGAACTGGGCAGATGTCATAACGTGGCTTACAGAGAACTCGTCCTCCTATGATACCAAGTGTTTAATCACACCTGAAGGAACATCACATGTGACCTGAAATTTTGTGAGGCAGGTTTTGGCTTGGAGGAACCGAGACGCAGTCTTGTCATATTAAACTATGTCCTGTGAATTTATTTTCTTTGACTTACCGAATCCTAATTCTAGTGTGCTGAAACGAAGGTGAAAATGCACAGATATATAAGCGCACTGTCTTTTGGAGGCCTCGAATAGATTTTTACTTTATCATATTGAGAAAGCGGGCTGAGTCGCCTTACGTGAAAGAATATTTTCAGCTTGGTGATAAGTATTGATTTTTTTATTGCTGTTCAATTACACTTTGTAAAAGAAATGGAGAAGAAATATGATGCACTCCTGTACAGATACATGTACACACACGCACAAATCACAATCTCTTCTCACCTTGTCTCTCACACTCTCCTTCTCTCCACAGGGTTCGTCCTCTTTCGGAGTCCCTAAATGATCTCTTCAGAGAAGTCTCCCACTTACAGAAGAGAATTACAGACCTTAACAATCGCCTAGCAACCCTGGAACCGTTCCTCCGTCATCATGGTTACCGTGAGGAAGGGGAGGACAGAGAAGATGGCAAAGAGCTTCTTCAGAGTATGAAAGGGGCGGGGCCGAGCCAAGCAAAGTATCCACGGCGGTACAGGGTTCGAGTGATCCGTCCTGTGAACAGGGTAGTACGCAGGCGAGTGAGAGTGAACAATGAGAATGGAAGGATCAAGGCAAGTGAAAGTGAGAGGTAGAAGAACTGTGGAGATAAAATACGAAATCTAGATCCAATAATAGAAAGCAGAGAGAGAAAGTGAGAGATTTACATATATTATAACCAAATCTGTTGTTTATATAATGGACGTTATTCAGGAAATATTCTTTATATTTGTGTATTGTAGTCCCACAAGCACTATTATTAGGGTTCACATAGGCCTTCAGCGTCACCAGACTAGAAATATGTTCCTTTGAAGGGCCATTATTATAAGGAATTTGAACTCTTAAGTGTAATATCAATACTGGGCTTGAAAAATGCACCGAGTTGCACATATATTCTGCTTTGACTGTTGTTCACACAAATGTTTAAAACTCAAACATTTTTATCTTTCTTTTAAAAATAGTCTAAATGAAAAATTAATCTACTATCGCTTTACCATATTAGCCATTTTAAAGTAGTTTTGTGCTATTAAAAGCCCTAATATTTTTAACTGGTAACTTTTGTTTGAAATCACTGCTTTATATGAAAGATAAAACTTAATTCACATGACAGAGCTTCAAGATAAAGGTGTTTATGGTACAGGGACCGTTTTTCAACTATACAAATGTGCATTAATTATTTTATCTGTACTCCTGCAAGATCAGATCTCAAAGTGCGTTAAAATTTCCTGGCAGAAAACCACCGGGCCGAGAGTGTGATTGTGGAAAACGTTCCCTGCAGGATAATACTAATAAAAGGGCTTGAGAGAAAAAACAGATTCCAGTTGATGGAACTGCCATCACAAACAAGAATAAACACGGATAAACCTGGATTAGAGAATTTTTAACTGAACACTTACGATCAAAAAATGATTCATGTTTGTGGCAGAAAAAACAATCAGATGTATAAACAGTAATGCTTTAAAATAGAATTTATGTCTGTTTATTAAGAATTCCTTATGTTTTTGGTGGTACCAAATTTTAAACCAAGTATTACTCAGTACTGCATATTTCATACACTAGGGTCCAAAAGCCCTGGACAACATTGCAAATCTAGGTTTCAAAATCAAAGTTAAACCCGACAATGAACAGAAAGATTTTGAACGAAAAATGCTACAAAATAAAATCAATATTAAATATTTACGATTCTACAAAATTTCTGTTGCTGCTCAATGAGCAAATCTGTGACAAAAGATCAGATCATTTCGTTTCTATTAAAACAAACGAGATGCTCTTTGAAACATTCTCAGATCATGTTGAGATGACACACAACCATCACCAGGTTTAGCATCAATTTGCGATCATCATGCCAGCTCGAGTTATGTTATTATAGCAAATAGTGGGGTCACACTAAATTCTGAAATTCACTTCCATTTTCCATTTAAACTTGTCACTCAAATTGTTATTGTGATTATATAATTTGTAATGAAATTAGACAAATAAAAAACAGATGCATTTTCCCCTCGTAGTCTCGGACTGTATTAATAACATAATTACACTCTTGAATAACAAGGACAGCAGTATGCAGTATTATTAAAGCAAATCAGTAATGGTAACAATTTTCTCAAATAATACTGAACTCATAAGTCATAAACAACTTGTGTACATCAGCTCTAAATAGATCACATTTTCTCCTAGAAATGGCTTAGACGCAGCACTTCTCCCAGCACCATCAGTGTACGCTTTCTAGAACACATTATAGACTTGATCTGTTCTGTTATGTAACAAAAAGGATCACAATGGTGTCATTTTCGAGCTGACAAAAAACCCTGTACACGAAATCAATCTGGAGTGTTATGTAACTCTGGCCACATGGTGGCAGTGTTGTGGCGGGTCAGTTTACTGCGTGTCATCAGGGGAGAGTCTAAGGGCCACAGTTATTGATCATGATATGATTTATGAGCGTTTATCAGGGTTACTAACAGACTTCAAGTGTGGGTATGTTTCTGTGACTCTCCTTGCAGCACTTTGTGTGTTCCTGCAGGTAATTATTGGGCATTATTCATAAAATACAAGCATACATTTCTCTGTAAATTGTAGCCTGTGTAAAACCATTCAAAAGTAAGTTGCACCATTGAATACAAATCTGTGATTTACGTACAATTTACATGTAAAAAATATTGTTCTTTCAGTGTTGTATTATTACGTTCATGTATTCGGCAGACGCGTTTATCCAAAGTGACTTCCAGTGCACAAGATGTACACATTTTTTTCAGTATGTGTTCCTCGAACCCACAACCCTTTGCACTGCTAACGCAACGCTCTACCAGTTCAGCTCTATCTGTTCTTTCATCCTTAGACTGTATATTGCAAGGCCTTATTAAATACTTTCTCCCTTTTTTAAACTATTCATGATTTTATTTAGCTTTTATTATTTTATCATCGTCCCTGCTGCTCTTCTCCTGTAGATTTAAGCATCTCATTTAATGCTCGTCATCTCCGCTGTCTCTGTGTGCGTCCACGGACGCGCGTGTGGGTGTCGCGTATCTCCTGCACTTGCTGCTTCTGTATCATATGTTGATTCTTTGAAGCACCCCAAACAAGACACACAGTATATATACACAAATCTTTTCCCTTCTCTCTCCTCCTGTGTCTCTCTCCCTTTCTCTCTAACTCTCTCTAAAGATCCAGTTGCTAGGTAACAGTTAATTGTCAAGAAATAGTTACATGTGTTGCAATGTATTCTGTGATTGGCTGCTTGAGGGAAGCGCGTGAGAGAAAAGAAGGGAATGAAAGAGAGAGAAAGAGAGCGAGCGAGCGAGTGGGGAGTGAGACGGGAATAGAAAGAGTAGATTTGTGAAATTCTGAACTGAAAATGGTTTAAAAATAAACAGCCCGTACAAAAACCGGATGATGAATAAGAGCGCAGTCACACTGGAATTAATAATCAGAATGATAGTATTTGACGTTAATCGATACACGGTAGCAAAGCCATACGTTCAATGCAATGACATCAGTACACTGCTCGCAATTTGCTCATGATGCAGTGAACCAGATGTATCCACGGCAACACTGGTAGCTCTCATTTACATGTCCTACACTCGTCGTGACTTGCAACTGAGCTTGTGTGAAGCTTGTCAATGTAGTCTGTAATGTAATATTGGTGTAAAGGCGCAAGGAGAACCGAAAAACCACATTTGTCCCACAATGGTCATAATAATCGCATCAAAACCAAAAAAACTGAGATGAATATGTGGCAGATGCCTTTGGGTCGTCATGTCAACAAGCCCTTTTAAATTCTCACCTCTGCGCTGAAATATATGACACAGGGACCATGAGGCTTGAGATCGCTCCCTTTTATTTTGTTATAAGTCAACACTGTTTTGTACAAAGAGACAGAAGAATATATCTTAGCACTTATTTTCACACTGTGTCTGTATTCTCAATAGCTTAAGTATTGTGAAATGTCTCATTAAATTATTATTGTAGTCTCAACACATGTAATCTCTCTCTATACAAAAACAGGAAAAAGGAAACAACTTATGTCATATTTACAGAATCTGTACAACCGTACGTAACTTCAAAATAAGTGGCTTAAACCACAGATTACAAGAAAGACAGAATTGAGGACAACAAAGATGTAACGTTTGTCTTCGATTCCGTGTTTCAGATGCTGTTAGAATGGATCTGTCTTCCTGCTGCAGTGGTCTAATAACTTTTTCCCATGTGGCTATAAAAAAATCTTCCAGACAAAAATGTATCTCAAATTTTAATATTGTAAATATTTGTTTCCATATATTAAAAGGCTGTGGGAAGGGGACATTGTTATTTACAGCAGACACAACCATACTCATTGCACTGTGCTCTGTTTCCTTCACACACACACACGTGCACAGACAAATGTGCACACACACAAACACCTGCGCACACATGCCAGCTTGCACCCGAGGTAATCAAGCATATGAATTTAGATACACGTCAAATGTGCCACCATACTGGGGAGGGGTACATGAGAGCTAAAATGATACGCAAAAAAAACTGCAGTCTTATCCTTTCAGTCATTAAGAAAAAGATTTGTTAAAACAAGAATGAAAAAGAGAAATAAAGCACTGAAATAACAGAAAGAACAATATCATTTCCTCTTTCACCATTTTGGTGATTCTGCCTCCTCGTGTATCTTCTGTTGCAACGTCAGCTCACATTAAACACCTATTTACCAAATAATATTAGCGCACTATTACAAGGCCACATCTTTAAAGTATGAATCCAAAATTAAATGTAATATAAAACTGGAAAGCTTTTCAGGAAGAGCAAAAGGCAACCGTCTCTGATTCCCTCACAAACACAATCACACAACAGTTCCTCTAGATAGTTTAACTGTTTTACTGACTTGCCTATACAAACAGAGATGGACAGGAAATGCAATGGTCTGTTATAATAATCTCTAGCTGTTTAAAAATGCCCTAAACTATGAGAAATCTGAAAGGATATCTTTTAGATAACAGGTATCTGTTAGGGTATGTCTTATGAGATGGATTTACAAAAGAAAACCACAAAGTAGAACAGGTTGGAAAATATTTTTAAGGATGCTTCTAAAAAACGATACCAAGCCAAGAAAGGTTCTGAGACCCACTGGAAAAAAAACTGACAAAAATTAGCTCTACATAAAAAACAAGCATGGTCTTCCAAAGTAATTTTAAATAATGCCAATATTTCTATTATCATCAAGATTTTGTTTTTGCTTGATAACAACAAGCAATACCAAAACACGAGGAAGATTTTGCCCTGCATTCCACACATATCCGTATTCAGACATCTTATCAGTTCATCAGAATCACAGCTTCTGTATCAGCCCGAACCTGTATGAGTTTCCCAACATATTACAAAACAAAGAGCAGCCTGACATCCTAATCAACATAAATGTATGAAACCATAAATAAGTAAAAGACATGCAGGCTCTTCTTATTCACACAAAGACAGTCAAAAAGAAGGTGGCAAAAAGTTAAGATAAATTCACAAATCTATAGCGACACATCAATTATAAACCAAATATTATAAATATTGTGCTTAAAGTGGAGATCTGTTGGGTTAACAGTTCATTTACAAAGGAAATGTATCAACAAAATTTGAAATAAACACAACAAACTTCAAGTAAAGAACTTTAGCTAAGCTGTGGGCCAAAGGTTCAGAGAGACCATATCTTCAGTCAGCCCTGCCATCAGAGCTCATAAGTGGCTTTGAAAACAAACAGTTTGGAAATTAATTTGAAACAGACCTTATATGGCCCTCGGTTATCTAGTGAAATACGTTTATTGGTTTATTGATTCAGGTAATTAGGCAATTTAGTTTGATGATATGTTTGTTTTTGCCTGTGCCCAACCGGAATTCCTGAGAAATACCTCCTGCTTCCTGGGTTTTAAAATTGAAAATAAACATCAGACATGTTACTGATCATTTTTGTGCAGCAAAGTTGGATCCTTCACTCGAATTACAATATCATCTAACCCATATGGTCAAACATAAACATTAAAAATTACATCCTTTCTGTCTATTCAATGTACAGAGTGGAAAAAAACTAAATATATTTACATAAAATGCCAGCGCTTGCTTTCAGCACACCTTTCACAACCTGTTGACAGGTGTGAGTCTAAAGAAGGATATCCAGAACTAACCTCTTTCTGAAAGGAAACTAATTCACGGCAGGTTTTATTTTGCTGCTTGATCAAAGATTTTCTCACAGATGACAAATACATAAATTGATACATTTGTTGACGTTATAAGTAACGCTGTACGGATGTAGCGCCATACGGCTCAACTCTCAGGGATAAAACTGTGCACTATATAGTGTTGTGCAAAACTTTAAATTATATTTTTAACATTAATGATGATTTCATTCTTCTTTAGAACATAGTTTTGAAGGTTAATACTGCGCTGTAATGTATACAGGCTATTGTGTGTCTATTCAGTGCTGAATTAGTCATTGTATCTGTAAGGACAGTTCGAGAGTAACATGAATCACCCAGTGACAAATCTGTGTGCAGTGACCAGAAAGTTACCATGGCGATATAACCTGTAAATCTGGTTTTCTGTAAGTCTTGATAAGGCACATTACGTGCTGTGTGTTAAACCAATACTGTTCTGACAAATAGAAAAGTAAAACATAAGGAGATAATCGTACATTTCCTTCACAATGATATCTCAAGTACAGCTGAAGTACTTTGCAAATCATGCCTTTAACGCGTTATACAGCATCCCATAATGGTAAAATAAACTAGAATAATCAATAATAAAGAACCTTTATGGATTTCAAGGTTGTCAACAACTTAATAAGCAAATTGACAAATCAAATAAGCCTCCCGCAAAGTGGTTTGTTCATTAATAACTTAAACTACAGTACAAATATTGGACAACATAAAACACCCATAAACCAAGCCCAAATGGAACATCATAAATAGTGTAATAATATATAATAATATTATTCATCAAGAACATTATCAATACAATTATTGTAAGTTTTACCCTGTTGTTTAAAAACAGTAACTGATTTCCATCCATGATTGTACAAAGGATTGTACACAGTTGCCTCCATCTGTAAGCTGGATTGGCTCCTGTTTTGATGTTAGGAGAAGGGAAATAGTAGAATATACAAAAAAAATCAAGAGAATGAAAGAGAGGAATCAACAGGTTTTTCCCCCAATCTCACTTTTTCAACAGTGAGTAGGTCCCCTCTCTCTATTTACACACATATGCTTGACAGCACATCCATCCACTTAATTAAAGCATGAGTCAGTTCTTTACACCTGGTCTCCTCTTCTTTTTTAAGCATGAAGGTACTAATTACACACTGCCTTTTTATGTTTCTCTCATCAATCCACATGTCCGTTGGCTTCTTTCTGATCCGCTGTATCTGCTTTTTTCATCCCCTCTTCAGACATCAGATTCTATACTGGAAAGCTTCTCATAAACATGTCCGTTGCTTGAACCATTAAACGGTCTCTGTCCTTGCCCCATTCCTAACCCATCCCTTGCTGACAGCAGCTTGTTGTTGCTAGGTCCTCCACCGTGGTGGTTGCCAAGAGGCCCGCCCAGACACAGCTCCTTGGAGAACCGAGGGGCTACATTGGACAACAACCCTGAAGTAGCAGAAGCAGGCAAATAGGAAGTCCCCCCCATTGAGCCCCGGAAGTCAGCCCGACTGTTGTTGAGGAGTTGCTGCTGTTGTTGTGGCGTCTGTTGCTGCTGCGGCTGTGACTGCTGCTTTTTGATGTAGTATGATTTGGCGCCGTGTAAAAGACACTGGTCGTCGCCGAAGGTTGGGATGAATGGATTCTGGTTCACCTTATCTGGGTAGAGAGATTTAGACAAGGAGTAAGTCCCGACCCCTCGGGTACCGCCCACACCTCCTCCCATCATGCCTCTATCCCTGTCCCTAATGTCTCTCTCACCCACAGAGCGACGGTGCAACCCACCTTCACCCCCACGGAATAAGCTAAATGATGAACCCCCAGCCTTTCCTCTGTCCCCTAAACCAAAATAGCTTGTATCCCGATCCCCTCCTGCATACTGCTCAAACATTTGAGCATAGGGGCTCGTGCCCTCCATGTAGCGGTCTTTGTCTTTCAGACTCACACTTCGGGGTGGAGGAAGCATTGATGCTCCACCACCACCTCCAAACCCACCCATCCTGCCTGCCCCTTCCTTCTGCAGTTCTACAAATGTGTCATAAGAATGCTGCCTGCGCAAAACCTTACCACCTGGGCCAAATTTTCGCCTCTGTACCTGGGTTTGGGCCCCTGTTCCTCCCCCTCCCTTTCCACTCTCGAGAGGGTGCTTGCCCCCAATTTGATCCAAGAGGAGGTGGTTGTCCTCACTGATGTCATATAAGTTGCCTGGTTTCTTGCACGAATCACATCGCTTGCAGGTGGCTGAACTAGGGCGGCTTGAGATTTGTCCACTCCCTACACCTCCTGCACTGGAACCCCCAACCCCCCCAGAGGCTGGGTAGCCCCCACTCCCACCTCCCCCATGCATGCAAACTGGCTTGCTTCCTCCACTTCCAACCCCTCCACTGTGGCAATTCCGACATTCCCAATCCCCTCCAGCCAACCCACCCACCCCTACGATGCCCTTTTCCCAGCATGCATGGCCCTGTTGCCCAGGTGATCCACCTCCCATTCCACCCTTACACTCTGCCTTCTTGGATTTACCTTTCAGGAAATCTTCCATGGGAACCAAGCTAGTGCACGCTCCCCCACCACCAGCGCTGCTAACTATGCCACCGCAACTACCCCCACCTATTCCTGGAACATCATTTAAATCCAAATGCTCCCATGGTGATGCTCCTTCCTTGGCTCGAAACTGATCCACATAGAAATCCCTCAAATTCTCTTTGTCTCTGAATAGATAAGGGGTGGAGTTACCACTTCTCTGACTCTTGCGCTCCACGGGTGGGGTGGCTGAGCGGTGTGCTTGTGTTGCTGGGTGGTGGTGATGATGATGATGGATAGTGTGGTGGGGGCGTCTCCTGAAACCAAGCTCAATCTCATCCTGCTCACGGCGAGACTTAGCAGAAGCGGGTCTCTTTTTTAGGCTGTCCCTGTATTGTTTGCGCCGTTTGCCGTGGCCTTCCAGGTTCCCATAGGTCACGGTGTGAGTGGAAATATCAGACACATCAGAACGTATGTTTCCATCGTCCCCTCCTGATCCCACCCCACCACCCCCACAGTACCTGTCATGTCCTGCAATAAACCCTGAACTGGATGCCCCACCCTTGAAGGAGAACTTCCCGTACAGATCAGGAAGGCCGGACTTGAAGCTTGACTGGGTTGGGTGACCTGCAATCAGGTCAAACTTTTCCCGGTTTCGGTGTGTCAGCGACTGGCGTGGCTGGGTGGTGAAGATGGGAGCTACCCCTCCCCCTAAGCTGTCACAATCGTACCCACCCTCCAATGAACTGGCACTTCCTAAACTACGAGGTCGGTTAGGCATGGGACCCGACATACCGAGAGCCAGTTCGGAGCCCGTGCCCCCATGGTGATGTAGGTAATGATCCTGGTACAGGTTGCTGTCCTTCAGTTGCAAGTTCCCAAAAGTCCTCTCCACCTCACTTACATAGTCGCTGAACATATTGTCTTCTGGCAGGTAGGGTGGAGGCTTGCAGTCGGAGTGTCCTGCCAGGCTACGCCGATGTTCACTAATGTCATATACAGTTGACTCACGATGGCTGTAGTCCAATGCACTGTGAGGTGAACCGTTGACCCCAGGCACAGAGGTCATGTTCTTGGCAGTACGCAACAGTCGGAGAATGTTGGAGTGGGTGTTATTCATGTTCATAGTCGCTGATGGTGAGTTAAGTGCCGATTTGTTCTCTTCGATCTGAACACCATGGATGCAACTGTAGATGCCCTGTTGGACAGATAAAATAAGGGACGGAAAACAAAAAGAGAGGAGAAAAAAAACAAAAACATTGAGATTAGTACAAAGCAAAATTGCAACAGGCAAAATCTCTCACAAACATACACAACCGTCTACAATGGCCCCTAAATAAAGTTGGACACTTAAACTAGGAAGAATTTTACTCCATTTCAAATGACAATAGACCAAGGGGAAATTTGTTGAAGGAGAGCTGATTTTACACATTCACACAGGTGTCCTGGCTATCACAGGTGTAGTTCATCTGCAGGGTAATAGCTCTTTCATAAACACAGAAGGGACGATAAAAGCACTTGCTTTGGACAACGATCACTGCGCCACATGGTCTTTCTTGCACCTTTGGGTGATTTATTAAGCGTTAGAGTGAGTCACCATGTTCTGCCATTGTACTGAATTCAGCCAAGCGGATATTCATTAAATGGCCTTCTTTTGTGTTCCACTGAAGAAAGAAAGTCATCAGGGTTTGGAATGACACAAGGGTGAACAAATCATGACAACTGTTCTTTTAAGTGCTTAAATACTTTTTGAGGCCATGATATATCAAGACAGAAAGAGATGAATAGAGATAAATAGGGTGTGTGACGTGGGAGAAAGGGCACAGTTGAAAGATGTTGTGATTGATGAGGACTGGGTGACAGGGTTGCAGTTACTCTGTGGTTTCAGCTGCCCGTCAATGTCTTCTGTCAATGTGATTAGAATTCAGCTGACATCATTGTGTCTACTCAGTCTCTCCTTCATCACCGCCATGACATATTCATTACACAAAATTCTGACAAAACCTCTCCTGCTCATTCACCAGCGATTCAGATTTACTGAATTTTAATCCATTTACCTGTGCAGTTTAGCTTGTATTTTATCGAACCCATTTCTTAATGGCGTATTTGTTACTGTTAAACTGACTGCGAGTTAAAATACTTCATTATCTTTTATAAGTTGTCCAGGTTTTGCCCTTTCTATCCAGATCCAACAAACAACGGTGGTTGTGGTGCATAATAACGGAGTATCTATTAAAATTACATGACCTGCTTTAACCTTTGATAACAAATATTACTGCATGTGAAATCGCTTCAAAACATTCCAAAGGCTGAAGGTCACTTGTACTGATGCTCCACCCCTCCGGTGAGGCAACACGTCTAAAATGCTTTTTGTCTCGCTTTCAGTCACGCTTTCAGTCACGTTTAGTATATACGCACACTTTCTTTTCCCTTATCTCCTCTACCTTCTGTCTTTTTTAACTCAGGTCATCCTTCCCGTACGCCTCTTATTGTCATTCATCTCCCGACTCTTCCATCCGATTGGCCTGGAACATATTCTCCGCTCAGCGTTATTTCATTTCTCTTTCTTTCTTTCGTTTGCCTCTTGAGAAGTCCTGTTGCCTTTTTTATATTCACTTTTCTTTCTCTATTGACTGTAATTCTTCTTATTCCCTCCACTAGTGTATATCCACTTATCTACATCTCAAAGGGAAATATATCTAGTAAGATATATCTGAGTCATCAGGTTTTCTTTCAATGACCTCCACAGTGCGTGCACGGCCTGTTCTCACAGCTGAAGAAACATGGTCATGCAAGGTGCACTGTCAGCTAGATGACATATAAAACAATCCATTGTCCTGTTATTTGCCTACATTTGTAAACCCAGGTTTATGCATGAATCACTTGCCAATTTGGAGCGGTAAACTGATATTTACTCTGTTTATTATGTGGGTCATGGCTTTACTCCGATTGCTTGAGGCCAGATTTGATGTGTGAATGCTTGGGCCAGGTCTGTTAGCCAAAGTTCTGTGGCTTTATGCTAAAACACTGCTTATGCACAAAATGGGTTTCAAAACGTTTCCCCAACTTTTTTACAAAATTAACGTATATGCGTTTATGGGGATGTGTAACATTCTCCGATGTCTATGACGACAGCATGTATTTCTTGGCTCATGACAAGTGCGATTCCCAAAAGCCATCTGCCTGGAACCCGTCTGTGGTCTTCACAATATTATAAAGAATACAGTTGCAGTTCAGCAGTGTGATGTCACAATGTGTCTAACGTAAAAGAAACTGTACGCTTATTATTATGCGTATTTTATTTTAAAATGTTCCTTCGGCGATCCTGATTCAGAATATCTATGCATCCTCAAAATGATATATTTTATACCGCACTGTGTATTAAATGTAAAGTAAGTAAATCAAGAAAAACTTCTTAAAAACCTGCAAAAAAAGCAACATAACCCTCGCAATCGTGGTGTTGTACCAAATAACGGCGCAGCTGTGATTACCTGCAGCACTTGACCCTTGGCCCCGTGTCTACAGCTCACAGTACTGCTGATATTCAGTACAACAGCCTGTGTGATTTTTTCTAAATCTCAGCTAAGCACACCAGCGTTCTGCAATTCTAAGACAGCTCCATAAAGGATTAAGAACTACGAAGCTTAAAGAACTAATTGAACTCAATAGGCTGTTGGCTACAGAACAATTGAGTCAATCCTTTGGGTTTGTCTGCAAAGCACACGTTCAGAAGTAAACCTGCCACTCACCCTGCTGATGGAGAAGGTGAGGCCGGGCTTGCCCGAGCACACGCCCATGAAGCAGAATCGTAGTTGCCAGTAGAACAGGTGCTCTGCGATGAAGGTGATGAGGGACAGAGCCATAGCAGCTCCCAGCATGTAGAAGACGCCCGCCATGTTGTCTACATCCAGCTGACTGCTCATCACCTCATTTTTCTCATTGTGGCAGATGCCAGTCAGCCACAGGGCCTCAAGTTCCTCCATCTCACCTACAAACAAGCAAAGAGAGCAGGGAGGTTGTTAGGGGTGAATATACACCAAGAATTAAAATATTTACAAATGGAGAAATGCAAACGCAGCTAAATGGATGTTGCGAGTAATGAGTTGTATAAACACAAATTTGGCAGACACATTAATTCACAGCGGCATTTTTGTGTGTTCTGTGTTGGGTTCGAACCTGTGACTCACTGTGCTACAGGAACTCTAGGATGTATTTCAGCTTGTTTGTGCTTTTGTCTGTGGGGGGTAAACATGCGTGTCTATCTCAATGCGTTTCTGCACTGCGCTTATTTAAAGCCCCTGCAAAACTGCGCACAGTAAACAAATTACGGCCCTGCGACGTGTAACATTTGTCATGACGGATTAGTCCAAACTCAAACCCACTGGAGCTTTCGCTCATTAATGACTGCTTACGGGAGTCAGTTGCGATTTGGTTCCCAGCACTAATAAGGGCCCTGAGGGGCTTGAGAGTACTCATAGGAAGGACAGGATCACACTACAAAACCCCCTTCAGTCGGTCCTCAGGGATACACTTAGATATACACAAACACGCTGTACTTTTTTTCCTCACTCAATGTATACAAACACACCCGTGCATTCAGCAGCACATCCATGCAGTTAATGGCTGCATTTCTGTTGCAGAGGAGGAAAATTTCCTTCCGATCCTTCAAAAGCTCGACACTCGTATGAGTGTGAACATGCATGCGATTGCATGCTGTGCCTTTCATGTGTACCGGCATGTATACGTCACGCAGTCGATGCCTTTGCAATGTACTGTTGAGATAATAAGTGCCCCCTTGACACTTGCAAAGAAGACTCTATTCCTGTTTTTTGTTCGTATGCAGGCTTACGTAACCACATGTGCTATACTTCACTAACCTTACCTTCAGCCAGCACGCAGAGCAGAGGTGCACGGCTTGTCGAAATGCATGCATAAACTCCCGCTGTGTTGCTAATCTAATTTAACTAATGTGCTGCTTGCATGGCATACCTATAGAAATCATATATATACATACTATAGATTTGCATACACTGTCTGAAAACTTTTTGCTATATATATGATGTCTAAAATAATTAGTACCGCATATGTATATATAGGATGCACAGGGCATGTTGTGTTTCTGGATGCGTTCCAAACCGCCTGTCATCTAAGATGCTGTTTGGGTGGAGGGGATGATTTCCAGAAATGGTCTTTGGATGTAGATTACAAGAAGGTTATAACAGTAAGCTCTTAAGTCAACTAATGATGCGAAGATTAACACTCTGTTGCTTTCCTATTGCTGCTTGATAAGTACAAGCATGAAACAGCTACTGCTATTATCTATATAATATAAAATGAACTGCCAGGCAAACATGTGATCCCTTATCATTCGTTTCCACCTTACATGCAACACTTTCTGCTTGATCACAAAGCAAGCGCAAAGAAACAACTCCGATGTGTCCATCATTGTAATGTAACAGTATCTGCGCATATTTTAAAGGCTAATTCTTTGATGGTTTTACAAGTAATAAAATGAGCTTCATTATGCTTTGACCGAGTGTGAATCAAAGAATGCTTAGAAAGACAGGATGCCAGATTTTCACACATCTAACACCCATTTTATGTGGCATATTTGTTGGCATTCTGTCAGCCAGTGTGGGCACATGTCATCTCTCGCCAGGCATTCTTTAAAACTGTTTGCCTTGGGGACACAATGAGAACTAACTGAATGAAATCTCAAGCTGTGAATTTTTGGGATAACGGGTGATTTCAGTAAACAGTTGCGCTTTGCGTAATTCCTTTCGTGAATCAGGTGCTACATCGGTGCAGACAGTTGTGCGCACATAGACAACGCTATGCCCCATAGGAATCTCTAATCGAGAGCTAACTTGAGCTGATTAAGACTTAGCCTGCCAATTTATCACAATCATTCAATGAAATCATCAGTTTAAAAAAAAACAGGTAAAGCATCTTTACCATCTCCAAAGAGCTGCAGAATGGCGAGGTCCACCGCCCTCTTCCAACCGGAGTCTTTCTGAATGGCGATGCCGTACCCTGTGGTAGCAAAGATATATCCACTACCAATGGTCACCAATTTACAGCCCTCATCGCGGCCGGCCATGTAGTTCAACACCGCTGCATCGTAGATGAACGCGTCCAGTTTACTACACAAGAGGGAGGAGAATGTATGTTGTTGTCATACATTATACTTTGCTATGTTTGTGTTTACTTCTACAACAAATAAAGGTGGTACACTGTGTTTGTGTACATGCTGCGGTACACACTATTAATAATATATGAAGATATATTCTGTGGGTCCTGGAGATGAATATGTGTAGAGGTTGACCAGTGTTGTTTATTTACAACCTGTAGAATATTTACAACGGGTTATTTTTAAGTGCCTTACCGATACGCAGAACTGTTTTTTAATTAATATCTATTTCTGCTTTTTGGCACCATGATAAATAAATGATTTATCACTAACCTCTGAAGGTGAGCAGCCGGCTTTATGAAGCTAAAATTGTTTCTAATAATAATTAATAATAATAACTAATAATAATAAGCAACAATTTACCCAACAGAGCAATTTATGCTTCACTTTACTTCTTATTTTCTAAGTCACTTTGGATAAAAGCATCTGCTAACTGATTTACTAAAAGTAAACGGAAATGGAATGGAAATGTATTAGACGTATTAGAGGGTGGTGGACTCTATCAAACGGTCCAGAACAAAACATGTGTGAGTAAAATCATGTTTTTCTCTTTAACTGTGTTGGGCTAGAACACTTGCAATAGTGTTCCTATCTTTCAAAAGTGAGGTAAAACTATAAGAATGGATTTGAGTGTATTATAATTGAAAAATACCCAATATTAGTACAAAACAAACAAAGGTTTCAGAAACCATCCATGCATCTGTTCCAGCCAGTCAGCATCTCCAAACAAACCTCCTGTAAGCTGCCTCATTTTGATGCTATTATCAGCACAGAGTTCATCCACCCACAGTACTTACTCCTGTCCTACATGCTCTTAATCTCCTCTCCTCCCACCCTTTACTATTTTTAACAGATAACCTCTCTCTTTCTCTCTTTCTCTCTCTCTCTCTCTGTCTGTCTGTCTGTCTTAATTTCGCTCTATCCACCTGTCTATCTATTCATCCATCCACCTATCCATCCACCTACCCACCCATCCACCTCCCTACCTATCCATCCATACATACATCCACCTACCTACCTACCCATCCTACCCATATCTATCTATCTATCTATCTATCTATCTATCTATTTATCCACCTACCTATCTATCCATCCATCCATCCATCAACCCATCTCCCCACTCATCCATCTCCCCATCCTCCACCCATCTCCCCATCACCCATCACTCACCCGCCCTTCAGGCTGTGGAGGGCCTCGTTCACGTTCTTCTGATGGAAGCTGGTCATATAGCTGTGCATCTCCTTGTAGTTGTTCCGTATGTTTCTCTCTGTGCTCCCGTTTGGCACAGTGCCAAATCGGAACGGAGGGGAAAAGTCATTCGGATGTTGAAACTGCAGGAAAGAAAGGCAGAAAATTACAACAGTTGTACGTTGTCAATGAAAACACAAGGGAGGAGAGCTGTCCTCTCAAATCTTTTAAAACTATGACAGATCTTTCTTATATGATTTAAAGTAAAGCGCAAAATCTCAGCACATCAATTATTAAAAAGGCTACAGCACCCTCTCGACTCCCTTTCTGTTTCATAGCGGTTGCCTAATTCACATTAGCCCAATTATTTCCACACAAAGAGGATGACGCAAAAAGCTAATTACCACAAAACCAGGCAGCATGTGCTTGGCCAATACTGTCATTAGCGTTTGGTGGACAGTAAACAGTAATATTAGGATGTCACATGCGAAACGCCGCACTGCCGCTAAGAAAAGTGCATGAATTTGATTTCGCACACTAATTAATATATTACTCAAACTGAAATTAATCACATTTAAATTGTACTGAGGGCTGTAATTACTATGACAGTAAATTAGGCACTTTTGTTTTTCTTTATATTAGTTATTTGTTCAAATGTGTGTTTTCTACACTACTAGCGGCACCAAATTAAACTGCGAACCTGTTTCCAAGAAGGTTTAACAAAAACTCCTCCTGCCCTCAGCTTTGTCTGGCAAACAGGTAGACTCCACCCCAAACTGTAATTGACATGTCTGACCAATAAAAATCAAGCGTGTTAAAAAAGAAATGTAAAGGTGGTGTCGCTCAGCAACAGAGCGACCTGACGGTTGTTGTGCGATCCTCAGTTATTTAGCGTGCAACACACAATTTTCTCTGTTGCCATTCACAAAGTCGGCAAGTGTGTGATGTCTAGTATCTTAAAATCTGTTCCGATTTTAAAAGTTGTGTAGTGTAAGCCAGCTTTTAGCTTTTTAGCTCTTTAACCGAGCATAGAGCTGAGTCTGATCAAGTCAAGTCACGGCCCATGCAGCTTTCAAAAAGTAATGGCTCTTTTAAGCACTAAAGCTGGAATATATCTGTATTGACTGTAAGTGTATATATATGAAGTGTATTTTTTATGACAACGAAACGCAGTTACAATTCAGATCAAAAGATCCCTGATACCTTTTTGTCGCTCAGGCCCGTCACCTGGTCCACATACTCCTCTTGGATCATAAAGGCAGCCAGGTTGGCTGTGTAGCTGGCCAGGAATATCACAGCAAAGAAGGCCCACACAGATACCATGATCTTGCTTGTGGTGCCTTTGGGGTTCTGCACAGGCACAGAGTTATTAAAGACCAAACCCCACAGTAGCCAAATAGCTTTTCCGATGGTGAAGGACGGACCACCAGGCTCTGATAGTGTGTAGAGAGGTAGAGAGTGAGGAAGAAATATTGTTATAATATAATAGGAATAAAAGAAATGTAAAAGGCAGACGATGACAACTGATTATGAACATACTGTACATTTGACTGTTCGTTTTTGTTTAAAGTGCTTTGAAAAGGTACTCAAGAAACCAGACGTACTGTAATAACTAAAAGATTAAACTCTCCTGTCTTCCTTTTATGCAGATGTTCATGAACAGACATAACAAATGGTGTATGGGTGTTTGACAGGTCTGTATGTGTGTGTGTGTTTGCACAAGTGACTGTCTGCACACCTCGTCCGTCTGCCAAGCAGCGATTATAGCCAACAGGACTGAAGTATTCAAAGATGAAGACGGCCACAGCTGAAACGATCAACAGCATAACGAACATCATCACCCAGACGTCAGCGCTGAACGGCTCTGAGAGTGACAGAGAAAAGGAGAGAAGAAAAATAAAGGGAGGGTTATTGACACCACACTGTATGTGTGTGCGTACAGAATTAGGATCAGAAAAAGTTTCAATTGGCCGGTTGTGCTCACACACACAATGAATTGGGTCATTGTGTGTGTATATATATATATATATATATATATATATATGTTGTGAGACTGTATTAAGTAATTTCTACAGTATACACACCTAAAAAGGCAGAAGGAGACACCGTGCCGTTGCTACGAGAGACCATCACACTAATCCCCGTCTCTATGAAGGGCACGGAGAAGTCAATGACCTCTGACCTCTCTTCATTTATAGTCAGGGACCCCACTGCCATGTGGGCATTCTTAAGCACCACCTGGAAATAAAGAGGAAGAGGAAAGCTAGTGGAAAGTCACAGCTCTCCTGCACAGAGACTGGTCCAGACATGCCACAGTCTGAATAAGATGCAGGATACATGGTGTGTGAGAAAAGATGAAATGAGGATGAAACTGGAACTGGTGAATGAAGAGGCCACAGAAAAAAACAGATCGTATGACCAACAAAGACAGAAATCAGGTTACGTCCTACAGTGGGTCGCTGTAGCTTTAAATACCTGCTTCCCATCACCCTAACCACTACTTCCCCAAAGCACAACTTGTCCAGGTATATTTAGAAATACATATAAAGGGCCTCTGGTGATTCAGAAAAATGGGACAAAACAGAGTTAATAAGATGATTGAAGCTACAGAAAGTCTTTGTGTACTGTAGATCCTATTTCCCCCTCACTCTCTCTATCAGATAGAAATGATCATTTAGATTGTGAGATGAGATCATAGTTTAGATGTTTGTCTGAGTGTTGCATTCCACTGTAGCACCAGTCTCTTGAACATGATTATAATTTAAAGCATCAGAACCTGTAAAGACATGAAGCAAGCTACTCAACATAAAGCAAGCTACTCAACATAAAGCAAGCTACTCAACATAAAGCAAGCTACTCAACATGAAGCAAGCTACTAAAAGTTTATGAATGTGTTTCAGATTCGAGAGTATTCAGTTAACTAGGATTGGAAAGGAACTGTACTGTGTGCGCCACATCCCTTTCAACTGTGGATTTAAATGCGATTCGGTAACGAATACTTTTTTGCTCATCTGAATTAATGCAGCAGCTGTATTCTCCCCGTGGTTGGGCGAAATCACTAGCTTTCACATTTCTGCTCTTTCATCTGTTCTTCTGATTAGACACACTGTTCAGATTGTCCTTTTTTTAAAATAATGAAATAAAATCAGAGCGTCAGAGTTAAAAGAGGAAAGTTATAAATATTCACACTGCATGCACGAACGAGTCAATGCAAATCAGCGCAAAAAACTTTTATCTGAAATTCATCAATATATATTCCCCAAGCAGTCTGAGGTATTATTTACAACATACAGAATACAACGGTACACGCCCACGTTTGCAGCAGTATTGCCTTCAGACTAATTTTTCATATTTTTTCCTCCATAAGAATTAGAGAACATTCTAATTAGAAAACATTCTAATTCTTAAAACATTCTGAATCAAACCTAACAGCTACAAGGTAGCTGACAAAACTCTGAAGCAAAACCGTGAGGTTAGGATGGCATACTTAAATTCCTTAATGACCGATTCTTTCATGTCACTTCTCTGTTTGGTGGATCTGAGGAGGATTATGGGTAGCGTCGTTCCTCAGCAGGTATTCGGCTATTAAATACGACTTTTTAAAAGTGAAGTTGAAATGACGCAGAATTGTGGTTTCAGCAGAAGCATATATAATCACTTAACCTGCAAGCTCATCGTTGGTCTGTCTTGAAAGGTTTATTCGCTACCGTTAAAAATCAGTTTCTCTATGAGAAAAAATTATTGGGATTTTTACTTCCAGAGGAATCCGACTGTTAGGATCTATAAGCACACAGCACCCAGCTGTCCTGCAGCTCAGTGGTTAGAGCATGGCATTAACAACGCCAAGGACATGGGTTCGATTCCAGGAATTGCACATACTTAGAAACAATGTATAGTTATCCCAAGTTGCTTGGGATAAAAGCATCTGCCAAATGCATAAATGTAAATGTCCTACAAAGTAAGTCATTGAGGTCGACTGTAAATACACCTCTCGTTTACAATATTAAAAAAAAATAAAAGTCGACAGCTGTCCCTCTCCCTGAAATATCAAAATGAGTCAAAAGTCTTGATGAGTCAAAATGAAACTAACTTTTATCTTTATCAACCATATGTCATACCAAATTAGCTCCAGCCCAAACTCTGAATCACAACATGAGCATCTACAGTAGAATGAGGACTCGAACCTAAAGCGCTTAAAACTCACCTCGCCAACCATTCCATTCCACGTGCCATTGATCTTCTTGCCGTGCTTCCCGTTGGTCACCAGGTAGAGATCGTAGGTGAACTTAACAGACTTGGCGATCTTTTTCAGGATGTCTATACAGAAGCCCTTGCAACAGCGTTTAATGTAGATCCCTGAATCTCCCGTCTGATTTCTGGAGGGGTGGGACATTGTGAGGAAAGAGGCGAGAAGATTAATGTTCTAACATGAAGTTATTGTTCTAAATAGTAAAGAAGTTTGACTTAGTTGATCATCATCCTTGATCAAAATACCTTGTAATGAAACACTGCGTCAAAATAACATCAAAATGACTAATGACCACTGCACTGTTTGGTTCTGTCGAGGTCCATGAAACGGTCCAAGAATATATTTCACATTATCTCAGCATGATCTGATGAGGTTGTGGAGATGATCTTGTGCGTTACAATCTAACCTAAAATCAAACCTTTCTTACAAAGAGTAAACATGGTGCAAAATCCTAAATACTTCCTTATCGTTCTTTGCTTGAATATTCTGAACACTCTAAAACTCTTTATCTGTTTATATCCAGATTTAAAATAGATTATAAATCCCTTGTTTTCAGTTTGGTCTCAGACTACTGGACTACTGATTTAGGTCAAGGTTGAGGCTTGTTCTGTTTAAACATTTTTCAGTCGATCACTTATTACATTTCCTAAACTAGTCAACGGTTGATGGTTGCATTTTCAATGAACCTTAAATGCTCAACTCAGTATTTAAGAAAGAGTTTTTAGGATTCTCACTGGAGTTTAAGCTGCCTTCTACAGGGTACCGTATTCCTCATGCAGGTGCCACTGAGAGGGTCAACGTCCTCCACAATTACGAACGGCGCCTCCTCCAGCGTGACGATGGACAGGTGGTCGTCCTCGCGCTCCTCTGTGTCTGAGTAGAGCTCGAACCGAGGCCACACGTGGTACTTCATTGTCAGAGACCCGTTCTCCCATTTACCTACCTGTGAAAGCGCAAAGAGGGCAAGATGAGAGCGGAAGATGAGAGACGTATAACGAGCGAGATAATGAGAGGGTGTTGAGGTTGAAGTGGCTGAGATTAGTTCAAGCTAAATTTGAAGATGACTGAAACCTTGAATTAAGAACGAGAGAGATAGGGAGTAAATGAAGGTTGATAATTACATTGGAGTATGAACGCTGTTCAGAACTTAAGAGGTGAAGATAGACACGAATGAGAGGAGATACGCACCCTGTCGTACTGCCTCTCCTTATCCAGCAAAATAATGACCAACTTTGGGTGCATCTGAAAACCGTCTTCACTGAAGGAGAGGTTACGCCCTTCAAACGTCACGTTCATGAGGTACCTGAGAAGAAAAGAGAATCAGCATTAGACCACATTAGGTCACTTTCACAGTCCTGGAGAACCAGTTTTGAAACACTTTTTAGAATCTCTCACTGTCAGCATTTCACCTGGCTTCACTGTATGTCTATAGATTTAGACACACTACTGTATCTGTACTGTATATGTCCACACACATTTATAATGCACACACATTTATAAGAAGGTTTGTTGCTAGAGGCCATAGCAAATTACATTTACAATAGCAAATGTGAATCTGGCAGCCCCCTGGTCACAAAACCATTATGACTTTTAAATGCATCCAGTTGGATTTTCTCGGGGGAAAACAGCTATTTATGCTCGAACAAAATACACAATAATCACAAATCCAGAAAAACAGTCAGGAGATAAACCAGAAAAAACATTTATTACAGAGGTGAGTGTATTACATGATCATAACTCAGAACGTAACAGAATTCCATGTATTTGTTTTTCATGTATTTGTCTTTAGCCATCCACGATCTTATTGATGGTAGCTCTTTTTTTGAAAATAGCATATTTTAATGACTTTAAAATTTCTTTTTTAAACACTGTTTTTGAAACAGCTGAACATCTATTTGCTTTGTATTGCATTTCATTTTTTCCATCCAAATGCCAACCATTTTCTAAAGACAACATCGTTGACCCATATCACATCGGTCACTGAATCTACACTGCACAGATCTGCCTATTGCACTCAGCTTGGTCAACCACAAAGAGATGATCTTAAACCTGACAGAGTCTGCTGGTTTAATGATTTATTTCCTAGTTGATTAAAAGATGCTACCAGATTAGCAGGAAAGGCTCATCCCCCCACCCCCCACCACTGGAGTACCTCAGGGGTTAGTACAGGGTCCTTTACTCTCTTCCATCTAAATCACTCTCCACTGTCATCCACTTGCACTGTATATTTTATTACTCCTCACTGCTCCACAGAATTTGCCAAATATCAATTCAAGTCCATACACAATGCTGTCGGTGGAGTTATGCAGTAATTAACCTCTGTTGTAATTAACCTTTTTCATGTCACTAACCTTCTCTACCATCAAATTTGTGAAGCACTTAATGGACTGACTGAGTCTAGCGATTCAGTCTTTAGTGACCTCATCTAGCACTTAGCGCAAGGGTCTTCAACAGGGGGTTCGTAACCCTTTAGGGGTCCGTGGCAGAAAGGGTCCACCAATTATATTTTGGTCTCAAACTGTTTTACCCTGCTTCTGTCCAGGGGTTCATGGCATGATAAAGACTGAAGACCCCTGACTAAGAATACTTAATTAGAATGCAGGACAGACATTTTGGTGGTGGTTGTTGTTTCTGTCCTTGAGATCCAATCTAAGCACTTCACTTGTATTCTCAACCACAGTCCCAGCAATTGTGTGACCTGTATACGGTACATGACATGCAGATGTAAATGTGGGCTCATTGTAAAAATAAATAAAGATGACCAGTTATTAGCAGTTGTAGATATACAATTGATAAACAAATTACAACCTAAAAAGTCATCAAATATGAATGTACATGAAATCACATCAGTAATATTATATAGAGATAGATATATAAAAGATATATAACCTAAATCTTAAAAGGAGATCACTTCTTTGTGCAAAACTGTGCCATATATAATTTAACACAAAAACACTGTATTCTCAAAATAGCAGCAGCAGTAAAAGATGATGAAAGACAATCACGCAGACCATTTGAAAGTCATTTTTGCCTTTTTCCATCTGGGTTTAAAATTTATGACCTCGAAAAACTGACCAGATTTAGAAAGTGACTGTAAATCAGTCTGTGGTCAGATGTGCGCGTTTGTGCCCTTGAGAGGAGATACGCGCACAAATTCTCATCATAGTGCGAGTATCTTGTATGTGTGTCAACAAGTTTTGTGTCAGAGCCAGTGAAAACTCTGCTGCGCTCCTCGCTCCCTGCCTCCATCTGTGGGCTGTTGTCGCCATGACAACCATCGGCCTCACAAAAACGACTCACCACACAAAAAATAAATATCTGCTCTAAACAACAGAGGCTGAAAGAGAAATATAGAAACAGAGGAGCGAGAGAGAGACAATGACTGAACAAATAAAGAGCTTTTGAAATACTTGTGTGATAGAATGTGATCCATAAAGATACAAATGAACCTACAACACACCCTCCCACAATTAGACATGTACACACCATGAATTTTCCATTGACTTCTATTGTTTGAATAATGAGCTGATGATATTGTATATCGATTACACCTAACATTCACAAAAAGCCTCAAGGATTTTTAGATTTTAATGGACATATTGTAATCCCACGGTATTCTTGAAGTACAATATACATATCATGGTATATAAATTGTGTATGTATATGTATATATACACACACACACACACACACAAACACACACGTTTATATATCCAGAAATGTAGAAAAGCGTGCAATACATACTCAAACACACATATACTCTACACACACGTATGTAAACGTAACACATTTACTGCCATAAAATAGCTACTGCCTGCTACTGTGGTGGTTAAGTGCACACCTGTTTAACCTACAGGCACAACCTCACGAGCTCACAAATCGCCATCATTTCCCAAACGTGTGTCATGGCCATCTGTTTTGATTCCTGACACGAGCTGATGTACAACCCCAAACTGCCATTGGAGAGAATGAAAGTGAGAGCGTGTGTGTGAGAGAGAGAGACCCAGCAGCATATAAAATGCGTTACCATGGTGCCCACAACCATAGCAATCTCCAAGCAATCTGCTGTGTTGCCATGGGAACAGTAATCTCACCCGGGAGAAAGAGAGCCAGAGAGGAAGACGCATGGAGAGGGCGAGCGAGCGCATCTTTTGCACTTACATCTAGACACATGATGCAGCAGAGAGCCATATATCTGTCTCTAAAAATACAAACAGATCAATATTTGACATGACAGCCAACCAGATTTATCCTATCCAACCTCTTTCAATCCCAGCATTGATCTGACATTGGAAAAGTCATCCTCAGATTTACAGTACAGCTAAAAAAGTGGAGCCCTCCAAGGATCCATGAATAACTGTCTCACACCCGAGGGTTTCCTCTCATATATAATTTCTGTTCTGATAAAACGTCTTACAGCCCGACACGTCGCTGTTGCGCAAGACTTATCAATCTTGTGAAATCTTTGGGGGTCAATGAGGAAAAGCTTCACCAGCCGTTGTGAAGATTATGTATGATTGTTTTATTCTAGATGAAGGGTTGTTGTTTACCAGAAGAAATTAAAACATTATGAGAACAAACACTGTGTAAATGACTGAATTTTCTAATGTAACACCTTATGTTCATTTAAACAGGTTTTAGGATTACCTAAAAACCGCTCTTTGATTTCGTGTGATGCACTCACACCCGCCCATAGTAAAAATGAGCAGAGCTAGCACGTGGCGTACAAATCTACAGCACACATGAATCGGAGACTGTGGAAGCACGTATAGACTTTTCTATATGTGTGTGTGTTTATGTACGCATTTTGAATTAAAGCAGGTTATGTGCTTTTGGGCAGGGCCGTTATTTGGGGAGGGACAACTGGGACCTCTTGATGAGGGGGGCCACTAAATATATCTTTACACTGTTGGGGCCAAACTTAATTTTGTCCTGGGCCCCATGAATTCTAACCGCGCTCCTGCTTTAGCGTGAAGCGTAGATTAATAACTTGTACTTACAGGATGATCAAAGCCCTCCCCAAAAAAACACCACACTCTTATACACGCTCCTGAAACACACACTTTCTCTCTCTTTAAAGGCACACAGACCCTTACGGGAATCGAGTTGCTTATAAGCTTATAGCCAGATACTTTGATAAAGGGAGAGTGTTTTGCGTTTTGTCTTTTTATCAACATAAATGAGAAGACAAAAAATAAATGTAAAGTGTGAGACAGAAAAGACAGAGGACGATAAAAGACAGCAAAAAGTTTTAATCATTAGGTTACAACAACACCTTCGTTTAAATTTTCACAATACCATTTCAAGACTGTACGAGTTGTCTGAGATTCAACTCAATTTTCTTCATCGGTAATTGAATTCAAAGGGGTCGAAAAAGCAATAACATTATCACTGCAGGTTATAGCTTAAAATTGAAAAAATTAAGGCAATTAAACTTAAGTGTTAAATTGTGGTAGGCTGATTTTTTGGTACTGTTTAAACAGAGCAAGAGCAGAGGAAACTTGCATGGCTTCAGTAAACATGCATGACTGCTATCCTGACCTACTTCTGTGAAGTTATTGTCAGCTTCTTTCAGCAGTGCCCAAAAGCATCATAAAATTGTCCACAACCACCTTATTAAACTTTCTGGGCACCAGGTCTGCTGGCCACCCAGTCAGCCTGAGCTCGGCAGCCTGAGGGGCTACAATTAACTGAAGTGGAGAGTAAAAGCCTCTTCACGGGCTTTAAGCATCGCAGAAGAGTCCAACCATCTCTAAGAGAAGCTGCACTCCTGTGAAGTATGTTCAGATGTAAACACTCACGCACATGCGACAACACAAATGCAGATCTTACAGTTAATGCTCAGATCAACTTGTAGATATTTAGATTCCGATTAATGAAATGATATTCCGGTTAATGGAAATCAAAATTGGCAGAAAAAAAACAAGGTGTAGCTTTTGGATTCTATTAAATGAGGTTATGTGACTGTATCTGGACATATTCCGAATGTCTATGACAAAAGAAAACTGTTTGGATGTGCCTTGTCAGAAAATAACCCTTCCAATAATTACACACTTTTCCTAAAAGAAGGGAATTAAAACCATTAACATTCGACATTCTAGCACGACCTGAATGAAATCAGATTTTCATTAGCATGAACCGTGTATGTCCTCTCTCATGGAACTTATCCATGATAAGTACAGGTGACCCTGTTTAACCCCTCCGTCAACCTTTATAGGGCATGTGTATTTAGTTTACCTTCCACTAAACCTTCTGCTGACCTTCAAAGGAGACCCCTGAGGCAGTCTGGGGCCCTTAACTATTACAGAACCTGACCCAACCATCTGAAGAGCCCTCAATCATGACTGACAGATCCACCGTGGAGCACGATGGGTGTTCCAGAATGATAATACAGAATCCAGAAACGCCATTTAAATCGTCTCCATCATTGTAGAAACGGATCATTAGAGTTCTCAAGGGGTCACAGGGCCCAATGGTTTCCATTTAGCCGACCTCATATTGCTGTCATTCAAGGGTGCATTCGCGTGCGTTCAGTGCACAGTGTCCCGGCTGTGTGCTGCAGAATGACTGAGAAACCTGCACCCCCCACAAGACTGCTAGAAATGAAACAATTTTCTGTGTTTTGTACTTTGCAGCTAGCCTTCCTCCTGTCGTCATCACAGCACTGTTATCTTTTCATCAGCCTCTTCAAAACCACTTCACTCACTCGAAAGCTACGCTAACACATCTACCCAAAACCAAACCATGTGTGCGCTGGGTAACGGCTGTATATACACCATACACAAATAGCGTAAAAGTGTTTTTACCACTTAATTATTTGATTTCCTTGTTAAACGAACAAAGTGCTCCATGACAACCTGGCTAATATATCTTCATAACACCATCTTCAGGCTACAAACAGTTCTGGAAACATAAATGTTTCATTGAACATGTAAATTAAACCTTAACTTTATTTATGTTTATTAATGACTGACGATGCATTTGTACCAAACTCAATTAAACGGATTAAGCAGCATCGACTAGCCGGCGTTCAAGCTACGCAACGGAATTAAGTGCTACTTTACGTGTTTGCTTAGACAAAGGGCTCCTCAGCTCGCACATTTAGAGCATTTCAGAGATGCTGAGGTGGAAAACAAAGTAATCAGCAGTCAAATATTTCCCTGCTAACCACGTTCCACCACTGCGACATCTGATTCTGTTTCAAGACGAGAGAAAAATGTTTAAAAAAAGTGAAAAGGTACCGTCCGTATGACACAAAGGAGGCTGATCGAATGCACAGAAGGATGAGGCAAGAAAGAGAGTAATGAAAGAAAAGAGGAAAAGGAAGTATACACAGGAGAGAGTCAATCAAGAGAAGCAGCGGAGGAGAAGGAACAATGATAGAAACAACAGCAGCCTGTCCACCACTGCTGTTCCATTCGGCTGCCTAATCCTGCTCTGCCTTGAGCATTCAATTAACTCCTCACCAGCAGATCAAATGAGCGTCTAAACACGAGTCTGACCGAGTCTAAACGCTAATTAATACTTAGAAATCAATGCGTCTCAACAGCAAATGTCAAATAACAGCACAAGAAATAACAGAGCTGTTGAGATGAAAAGCTCACTTTTGTGTTTATGATGGGTATTTATGTGTAAGATAAAAAATAACAGGCAGGCCGGCACAGACACGTGGGCGAGGGCTGAATGTCAGAGGAGACATAATGAGGAAAGAGAACTGAAGGGTGTTCGGTGGCAGATGCATCAGGAAGGAGCTACAGCAGACCTGCATTAGCAACAATATACTTCCCATCCAGTGCTTGGGACTAACTAACTGAACTAAGTGATGCTGCTAATTTAACGGTATCTTACTGTAATGTGACAGTCGCTCAGCTGTGTTTATAATAGAGTCGCTTTCCAATAACAAGCTACTTTAACGGTGTAGCGTGACTAAATGCTACCGTTTTGATGTCACATCGTGCGCTACTGTTATACAAATTAGTGCACAGTCTAGTTTTTGTGGTGTAGATTTATGACGTTTGATGCCGTCTCCTCAGACAAAATATGTTCAAAACGTCCTCATTAAGCCCTTGAAGTATCTTCAATGTAGTAAGTTAATTTTCATTAGTACTGTATCACGTAGTGTAGCTGACTATTTTTGGCTTTAACTTGGCTGCAGTTTAACGAGGTGTAATTGTGAATAGCTTGAATCTTGGCACGCTACAGTTTCAAAGAAGCTTCCACAGCACCGGTCTATTTAACTCTCTTTGTCTGTCTAGGTCCGCTCTCACTCTTTCTGTCTCTTAAAGGTACAGTACAAAGTAATGTCTGTACAGTACAGCTATAACAGAATGTTGCTGGATCTAGAATCAAATTAACCCATCATTAGATGACATATCAGTTGATATCAGACTCTTTTTAAAGCATGTCAGTCAGCACGGAGATCGCTTTCCAAAGACCAAAATCTACTATGTACAAAATGTTTTAATAAAATGTCAAATCACCATTTAAGTTTAAGGAGCAAAACAAAACAATGCCTTTGCTGGTGAACTGTCTCTTTAAATGTAAAGGTCTGTGTTCTACTCTGTCTCTTACGCTAGTATGTCTAACACCCGCCATGTTGTGTCTGCTGGTTCGTGCACCTGTCTAGGTTTGTTCTCCCCTTCAAAACACTCCATTAGCTCGGAAACCCTTCTGAGCAGGTGTTGTAAATGTGAGAGTCTGCGAGAGTAACTGTGCGTGTGTATTATTGCAGTTCCCAGATGTCGATGTTTGAACCTTGGCACCCCGCTAAGCCTGACTCACCTCAGCACCTCGTTGGGATTTCCCGACTTGCTGCCTTTCTTTTCAGGGGCACCATGGCATCCAGACTTAAGCAGCGTGTGAGGACCCCGGTCCAGCATCATTGTAGAGGTTGCCATGGCAATTATGGCTACAGCATCACGCACTCGAGCCTCCAGACCGTAGTCCCACTCATCGTAGGAAACAGAGATCAAACCTGCGATAAAGAACAAAGAAATGCAGTAGATGAACTGAAATGTTTTGTTTTTACACTTCATGCTGCTATCTGTCCATCTCCTCATACATCTCCTCATACATCTCATACATCTTCTCATACATCTCCTCATACATCTCCTCATACATCTTCTCATACATCTCCTCATACATCTCCTCATACATCTCCTCATACATCTCATACATCTTCTCATACATCTCCTCATACATCTTCTCATACATCTCCTCATACATCTCATACATCTCCTCATACATCTCCTCATACATCTCATACATCTCATACATCTCATACATCTTCTCATACCTGTTGGAAAGACAGTGGGTATATTATCTGCATCTCCAGTCACCAGTGAGGGTACAATCCAGGTGTAACCGTAACCAGTGAGGCCCACAGAATGAGCCACCTCAAATATGGTCGTGGCTTCTTCTTTAGTGCAGTAGAGAAGTATAACAGGACTTTGGAGCTTCTTCATCTGGTTCTGGATCTTTGAGTCCCCATCATCTACCGACATGTCCAGCAGCAACACCTCTTCCAGCTCCCAGCCAACAAAACTGTTCTCGATCGTACTTCGGATCTGCATGGCGGAAACAAGGAGAAAGATAACAAACCTTCATGTCCTGCAACACACATCCTGCTGCTCCCAGCCCTCCAAAAGTGCTCATTTGTTATCTTGACATAAAGAGAGGAGAGAGTTAAAAGAAAGGGAGAGTGACATAGAAATATAGGAAAATAAGGGAAAGAGAGAGAGTCAGAGATGGGGAAAGTTTATTATTTATTTAGAAGGTACGGTCACACTACGCTTCAAGCATGCAAAATTACACTGCTACGTGTTTTGGCAAAAGGATATGATGTCATGTTCTTCCGTTTTAATAAATAATACATCGCCAAGAACAAATAGGCCTAATAATGAATATAAAATTTTAAACATACTCTCTACAACACGAAGACAATCTGTGACGTTTACATCAATCCTCTAATGGTCAAACGCCGTTTGGTTACACCAATTTCAAGTTATGCAAACCTCAAACTCAGAAAAATAACCTTCAAACAGTATTCATGCCCGCCAAACATGTTTGAATCTGTAAGATCTTTAAAGATCATAACCTACATTTCAAACATTACCTCTCATGACCACAAAACCAATCTCAGTGCTGTTCTGAGTCTGCGGAGAACACAGAAATTAAACCATAATTCCTCATCACACATTGTTCCAACACAAGCCTGTGGAGATGCTCTCCATTATAGAATAGTTTACTGAAGAGAGGACTAGAGGAATATGAAATGATGGCACCTACAATTCTGACCATGCATATGCATAGTTCTAGACTGTTGAATATTTGGAGCCATTTCGACAGCTTTGTGAATTGCACTGACATTGTTATTACACAAACACTGCTAAACAGAGAATCCTGTGCCACAGGAGAAACCTGTATCAATGAGGGTTACACAGAAGAGAGATGGCACATCTCCAACATCTGGAATTGCCTTAACCGATGTTGCTCTCCCAATAGACAACAGCACAAAAACACTGGCCTCAGCAGAAGAACATCAAGAACCTGCTGCATGAGCCCCTCAGTATGTGAAGCCTCCTCAGAACAACACTGGCCTCCACAACACTGGAGCATTGCCTGCAGCTCAGTCCTGAGAACTGTTGAAAGCACAGCAGAACACAAACCTGGCAGTGATTCCAGCATTATCCAGCTGGGAGAAGATCAGAACCTCATCTGCACCAAAAGCAGATATATGTACCAGATACTGACACACTGCACAGGTTCAAGGAGGTCTGTGACTTGAGCTTCATGCAGATCGGACCTGCTGCTTCCCAGTTGGGCTGATGTAGTATATTAGAAACGTTTGTTGAAGGTTGAAACCTAAAACCTCAGCTTTGATTGTCAGCTACCCATAGCTGTTGAACCAAACAGTACTTGTAACTGGGCTGTTTAACTAGCAGAAACTAGAAGGGTAGACGCTGCTTCCATTGAGTTTGTACACCAAACTAAAAGCACAATTGAGGAATGATGACTAAATAGAAAGATTGAATCAGAGCTGACAAAGAGATGAAGCCTGAGAGGAAAGCAGTGCTAGTTTCAATAGAAGCAAAGCACACTGACTATAGTGGAGAGGACAGGCGTATTAGTTTTGACAGCGGACGCGGCATTCAGAAGATGGAGGAGAGGAAGTGAGCATTACTGGAGGCAGGAGCATTGGCAAACTCCAGATGATGAAAGAGACAAGCTCTGAGGCGGCTAGCCTCCCGGTGAGAGTTACAATACTGGAATTAGGGTGTAAGCCGAACCAGCTAGAGATGCTGAAGTTACAGCCAGTGAGGTGAACAAAAGCCCGTCTGAGCTTTCACGGGATCCTAATCTTAGTTCGGCCAATTTAGAGCAGCTTTTGAACGGCGACTGTTTATATACCCTTATGATGCCACTTAGAGTAGGACCTTCAAAATATAGATAAAGTCCAGGTAACGAGATCTTCAGCACGATATGAAGCGCTAACAGTAAAGACACCAATGTTAAATTAGCATTCAGGCGTTTGGCAGACGCTTTTATCCAAATCGACTTACATTGCATTATACTATACATTGATCACTATACATTGAGTATGTGCAATCCCTGGGATCGAACCCATGACCTTGGCGTTGTTAACGTCATGCTCTAACCACTGAGCTACAGGAAAGCCAAATTAGCATTTAAATGTATTGTTATTAATTACAATAATTAAACATATAAAGCATAATAATTATATTAAATCATTAACAATTTCTCCAATAAATAAAATAGAAAAGCAAGATGGCGCATTAATGTATATGTGGTCACTGAGGAGACACTTAGCAGCATTTCAAACATGGCTCAGCCAATCAAAATTTAGTGTTGAAACCGTCCGTTTCATAAAACCACAAATCGTTCTAGATAGATAGTCGTTATCTTGACATGAAATGACACCTTGTTTTATGTCTGAACTCATCAGTTTCATACCCAGCGGTCTCTCAGCAATGACAACCTCCTTCTCGCTGTCCCGCGCTCATCGTGGATGTTCACACCTGCTGCCTGTAGGTTCTGGAATAGCCAGTGGTCATTGTGTGCTAAATATTTACTGTCCTGCGTGTTTCTTCATTTGTTTCTGTGTTAAGGTTTGTCTCTGTTTGGATGTTAGCCTGTTTTTTATCTGGTTGTAATGTACTTCAAATTCATGTCGTAGTTTTGATTGTGTTTTATCGAACCGAGTATGACTCAGAACTGAGACTTATCGAGACACAAACAAAGACATATTTGTCAAAATCTATAAGAAAAACTAGAAGATTAAGAATCACTCTGTCGGTATGTTTAAATGAAATGTAAGAGTATATCTTGTCAGTTTAGATTTGCCCAAAGATTTTCTTACCGTAACTAAACTTTTTAAATTCTTGCATTCAATAATTTCATTGTGCTGTGTCTTAATTACTTTTTGCAGTATACATATATTTGTATTATTATATATTGACACAAAACCACTTAAAGCTGCAATCTTTTGCCTCTCTGTCACTATCCTTGTTAGCAACATAAAATTGCAGGTTCCTCTACATACTTTTCTTTATGTATGATAGTCACATGAAGCCAAACTGACATTTCCTAAGAAACCAGACAGCCCAACTTATGTAAACCTATATAATACCATTAAACACATGCTTAGCTAGAAGCATTAACACTGTTGTTCAGATGCCATTTCTTTCTTCTTTTTAAAGTGTACATAACTTTAAAACACTTGTTATTGAGCTGTTTACATAAATATATATATATAAATATATTTATATAACAGATGCATAAATAATATAGTTTACTCAAATTAAATTGCCTTTAAGACTGCAGACGATTCTAAATAAAGATAATTCAGTTTACTATGTGGCTGTTTTTCCGGAATTGGCACTGATTCCCTACAAGTTTCAGTTCAGGACAAGATTTTATCTTTGGCACTGTACGATTATTTAAACCGTCTTTCTCCATCGACGGAGAGGACTTTGTTTTCGCTTGCTATTATAAAACGACAATAAAACGATAAACGAAAACCAATTAAAAACACTTTCTCACCCGGTTGACAAAGTCCTGGTATCCAGGGTAGTAGGTGGTGACAATGGAGAATATGTACCAATCGTACTCCTCCATTATGTTTAAGATAACAGAGGCCTGCTGCTCGATAGACGGACCAAACTGGAAGAACATGGAATGGTCATCCTGAAAGAAACCAAAACAAACAGATGCTTGAGAACATGATAACAGAACATGTAGAACTCTGGTAGAACCTCATTGATATAGATGCTTTTAGATACTATACATGCACATGTGATAAAGAGGCAGACGATCATTAATCGTTCTCCTTCAATCAACCACCAGAAATGACCCATGCAGCAGCGCAGTACATCTAACGTCTGCTGCATCAAATGCTGCATCAAAGCACGAGAACCAGATCGCTCACTTTACATCTAAATGACCACTTCACTTCTGAAACCAACGCTTCATCTCATGCTGTTTAAATGTCAAGTCTGTGGCGCATTGGAGATAAGCGATTTGTGTAAATAGATTCCAAATGCATATAAAAAACATGACAATGAACTGCTATGAACATCTAACAAAGTACTTTATATACACACCAGTGTGTGTGTGTGACAGAGGCTGTCAGCAGTCAGTCAAGCCAATAAAATGTATCGGTACGCACACATTTATGAGTGAACGATGACAATGATGTACAGATCTGTACAGCCGTGTAAATGTTTGTTGTGTGTGTGTATTCGTGTGTGAAGACGGTCGTGGGCGTTTGCCATGTTAGTCATGCTCCATGGCAAAATCTCACTCTTTCTCTCTTTAAGGTCTCCATGCTCTGTTCAACATCAAAGCCACTCCTCTGGGCTCCGCCATGGACTATCATTTACCTTGAATTGGCTTTAATGAGGTAACAACAATAGTGAGTGTGTGGGGGGGTTGGGGGTGGATGTGGGACCCCTGGCATGCGGGACACCTCCGCAGCTCAACCCAATGCAGCATCTCCTAAAGACGTTATGGGGCAATTATATTACATTTCAGATTTGCCTGTTTAGAAAGATTTTT